>PVHX01015480.1:0-46577 GCA_004024805.1 Geosciurus inauris
CCAGATTGGTTGCACCAATTTGCAATCCCACCAGCAATGTTTAAGTGTACCTTTTTCTCCACATCCTCGCCAGCACTTATTGTTGCTGGTATTTTGGATAGCTGCCATTCTGACTGGGGTGAGATGAAATCTGAGGGTAGTTTTGATTTGCATTTCTCTAATGGCTAGAGACGTTGAACATTTCTTCATATATATGTTTGTCTTAAAAAATTTTAGTAAACTTTGATTTCTGGAAGAGCAAATTTCCAAGTCTTCAGGAGTATTGATAAAGTTTTTTTTTTTTTTTTATCACCAAAATATTTCTTCCCTTCATTTTAAAAAGATCCAAAGTAAAACTTTACATTATTTAAGGAATTAATATTCAAGTACCCCACAAAAAGTAAATAGCTAGATAGAGTGGTGATATTTAGGAGGTTGAAGCTATTTTGGCTAAAGCATAGCATTCTTAATCTGAATAATATAGGTATTTTTCTTTCCCCTCATCCTTGGGTCATCTGTCAAAACTAAGAAGATAATTCACTAAATGCTTTCTCAAGGCCTCTAAGCTTACCTCATTCTCACAAAGTTGCTTATGGAGGCTCTAGAACAGACTCTGTTAAGTTGAGGTGACTAGGGAAAAAAATGTTACCCTGAGGTATTTGTGGGTTGTGTACAGGGCTGAATCAAAAGAATACATAAAACCGTATGGTATTTAAATAAGGCAAATATGAACAGAAAACAACCAAGTGGCATACCTGCTACATATTATTTTTATTAATATAGTAAGAGGCAATATAAAATCTTAACAACTAAAAATGGATATGGGAAGTATTTGTATGTTCCAATAGTACAAGAAATATTAAACAGTAAAATCTAACCTGACTAATCTTTGTTCCAGTAATAAATTTCATAGCTGCAGTTGTTTCTTCTTCAGAAATGAGGTGTCCATCCAAATGTGTAAGAGTCTTTAATCTGCCAATGACACTCAGCCTCAATGTGGCTGGCTTGGGAAAAATAGCAAAAAGTTAATTTTCACAAAATATTACATATGTTATAGCATAGGAAAGAGCATTTCTTCATTTCTTTTCATATAATTCAAAATTACCCATCTCCTTGTTCCTTACATGTATCTAAAAATAAAGGTTTCATTTAATTATTTAAATAATAATTGAAATTAAATTATATTTAAGAGTTAATCTGTTTTGTTTCCAGGTGGAGGGTTCTACTCTTACAAAGGGGGAGAAGTCCCATGAACTGTTGAAAATTGGCAATGGTGAAGAGTTAAAAGAACAACTGCAAGACTCCTGTTTATCTAGATCAGCAGGAAGCTAATAAGCTCCGTGTATTATTCAATATGGACAGTTAGCCCTTGACATCCAATTTGGCAACAGGGAGATGGGTGTACTGTGTTCATCCAGAAGATCTGCTTTGGCAAAAGAAAAAGATACAATTTTGCGAGTTTAAAAGAAGAAACACAACAATATAAATTCAGTGATGGGGCCAATTTAATAAACCAATCACTCTTTAGTTCCCTATAAAAAGTTGAACATACGCATTTCAGAGGCAGAGAAAGGAAGATTCTTGAAATTATAAACTTGGGCCTTATTTAAAATATTTGTAGATACCCTTAAACCTAATCATTGAATATTGAAATTACATATTTTCATGATGATAAAAATAATGTGTAATCACATTTCATCTTATAATAGAACTTAAGACTTCATACTGCAATTTTATAAGGGGGTGATTTCTGGACTTAAAATACAGAATAATGCAAAATTCAAAGTATAACTGTAAAACATGCTTCTCAAACACAGATTAGGATATACTACATATCAAACTATGTTTCCTCCTTAATAGTAATCTTCTGTCACTGTACCGTATTATTTTTGGTTCCTGTGCCTCATTACAGTAGGGTGCTGGCACACGGCCTTCTAAATTCTCTAGAGGTGTGCAGAAGCCAGTGACATCAATCATTTTTAAAGCAATAATGCTTTCAAACTGTTAGAGGTTACACAAAATATCTAACATGAAAGTGTAGACTTTTCTTAAGGTAATATTTGATTCATTTGATTAGTACACTAAATTCAACTTATGGAGGATTTTAAATCTAGAAAAACAGAGAGAGTCGTTCCATTTCTGGCTATTATTGAAAAGTGAAGTAGTGAGAACATGGCCTCAAAATAAGTGTTTGCTTTCTCAAAAACATGTCTGTTGCATACCTTTTGCCATGGGTTATGTTGAATATTAAGAGTGAGAAGGCTTGTGGTGTGTTTACATAGCACATTTATTTCATCGCCAGATTTCTTCAGTTGATTCCAGCTCAAGTCTAAGTGCTTTAGTTTCATCAGACCTCTAAATCCCTCAAGGGTTATCACATGGTTGTGGCTTGCATCCAAATATTCAAGGTTATACTGCAGCACGGACAAACAGAAGTGATGATCAGAATCATGGTTTGTATTTATATAGCAGTTTTCTCTAGTTCTTTAAATGCCTTGCATGCTTTCTTATAATCCTCACAGAAAACAGACACAGTAGTTAAGCTGCAATGATGGTATTAATATGTTTGTTCTCCTAAAGAGCTACAGGTATTTCATTTCATAGTAATTCTCTCTTAATTCACACTTCACTCTTGTAACATAGAGCAGTCATTTTTGCGTTCATGGGAGAAAAGGCAAAAATGAATAGGCAAGATAATTTGTGCCCAACAAATAAAATATACTTCTAATTAAGCAGCTTCTGGTTTATACTGTTGAACTCAACCTGCTTTTAAAAGGTTCATCCTCAGAGGTAGACATTAAACCTATCAATTTGATTCTATACTTTTAAAAATGTTCACAGCTTTAAATAAGAATTATTAATAAGAATTTTTCCTTCCTCCCTCCCTCCCTCCCTCTCTCCCTTCCTTCCTTCCTTCCTTCCTGTTGGGGATTGAACTCAGTAGCACGCATCCAGCCCTATTTTGTATTTTATTAGAGACAGCCATTTTTCACTGAGTTGTTTAGCGCCTTGCTTTTGCTGAGGCTAGCTTTGAACTTGCAATCCTCCTACTTCAGCCTCCCAATGCCTGCTGGGATTACAGGCATGCACTAACACGCCCAGCTAATGAGAACTTTTAAAATATAAAAGTAACACACATTCTTTATTGGAAATTTGGAAAAATGGTAAGTAAATGAAAAGAAAAATAGAAAGCATATATGATCATATTGCTCAGAGAGCAATTGCTGAAACCATTGAAAACATTGCTTTATATTATATGCACAAATACTTCTTCCTACATAAACATATATTTATATCTATTTAATATTTTCACACTTCATTACATATTCTTCAAAATTATTTTTCAAGACTGCATATAATATATAGATTATTATAATTATTTTAAACATTCTATAGAGACTTTCATGTTTCTAACTGTTGGCAACACTGTAACAAACATTAATGAGCATGATGACACTTTAACTGCAACTCTGAAATTTTTTCAGAACACATTTTTAGGAACAGGATTACTGATTCTGAAGATTTCTATATCATTAAGACTAGATAAATGATGCCAAATAGCTTTCAAGGAAGTTTGTACTAATTTTTTTCTAGTATAGCATATGAGAATGCCCATTTCCTTAATTTTCATCAATCTACATGCCAAATAAATAATTTGTTCATTAGCAGTAAAGTTGAACATCTTTTCATGTGTTTATATTAGCCATTTAAAATTTTTTTGTTTGCTTATTGTTGGTCTCGCCTTTGGTTATGTGTCTATGCAGATATTCATCTTGCTTATTTATAAGAAAACTCTGACTTCACATTTGTGGTATATATACTATCCAGATCCAGAACTTCACAATTTATTCATAAAAATTAAAATAATATTAATATAAATTTAAAATGAACTTGATTTCTTCACATCTTAATTCAAACAACCTTTTTGATTTCAACATAGAATTAATCAATCCTTTATAATGCTAGTTTGTATTGGGGGAATAGAACTTATTGTAGTAGTTCAGGTTTTAAGAGTTGAATACACAGATTAAGATCTAAACAAAAACTTCTGGAAAGTAAATAGAGTTACTAACTTTTTATTCTCATATGTAAGCATAGTAAAACAAAACAAATTTATAATTTACTCATTTCTTCAACAAAATAATATTTGTCAGTAAAAAGAGCATGAAAGGGGGCTGGGGTTATGGCGCAGTGGTAGCGTGCTCGCCTAGCATGCGTGAGGCACTGGGTTCGATCCTCAGCACCACATAAAAATAAAATAAAGATATTCTGTCTACCTACAACTAAAAAATAAATAAATATTAAAAAAAGAGCATGAAAAGCATACGCTCAAAGAGAATAATCTTTTCAATAAAAATCAATTTAGTTTTGCAAAAAATTTATTATATAGCTCATTTTTCCCAGTTTGCATCATAACCTGTTCCACACTTGCCTTCAAACTAACACTTGGAAACCATATATCATGAAAAGATAACTGTCTTCCCTTTAATACAGGGGTGGGATATTCATTTTTGTTTCCTCAGGAACTCCGCAAATATACATGGAATGGGATTTTCAGTTTTGAAGTAGTGTTTTCTGTTTCAATATATTTTTTGCCTCAATTTAAAAACCTCTTTTAATTTACAGTACAGTACAGTCCCATTTATAAATATTAAAGCCCTCAGCGCCATATTTAAATGTTCTTAGGAATCCTAATTCATTCTCTGAACAGACTGGCTGTCTGCAGATATCAGGAAAAATCTTCACAACAGATTTCTCATCTCAAAAGATAAGATGTGAAACATATTTCAATAGAAAAATAGGGATATAATCTAGATTCAATTTGCAATTAGCTATTCATATTTGTCTTTCCCTCATCAATTTCAACTATGATGGAGCCAATTTTAGCAAAATAAATCTGTTCTTATTCCTTTCTCCTAGGAACTCTTTTGTCCTGATAGTTTAGGCAAGTGAATGACAGATATACAGCTTAGGGTGTTTTAATTTATCTAATGTGGAATACCTTGTTTAGAATGCTAAAATATTCTATACAAACTATATAGTATATTTATTATTTCCCACCATTTATGAAGCCCAGTCCTTCCACTGTATAAACAAAGTCTTAGGTTGGTTATACTGATTCATAAGGGAAGGCCAGAATGATGAACACTATAGTAATAATACATTACTTCCTGAAACCTAGTAGAACCAATTGTACTCATTTATATAAGAAGCATGCAAGACGAGCATGGAACCAGTCCACAGTAGATACATGCTTAATAAAATTATAGTAAAAACAAGATATTCCAAGGCAAATTACAAACTCAGAAGAAGATAGGAATTATAAATAAGTTAAATCATAACATTTTACAATATTGGGGTAAACAATTTATATAAAACAGACTTATGAAGCCAATTCTTATTAGAGAATATATAGGCAGTGGCAGACCACATTTTCAATCTCTCTGGATTCCCACATAAAAACAGCAAATAGATAAAAACAAAAGCCCATGAAAATATTTATAATAAAACTATCTGACTACATACTCTGTAAGTCCCAAAAGAAGTTGATAGGAATAAATGACTAACAACAATTAGACCTGCATCTTCATGGTCCCTGGACCTGCTGATTTATGTGCTTACTTCAGATACAACCTTCCTTCCTCCATAATTTCCTGCAAATAGGCAAACACATCTAGAGATTGGACCAGACTCAGGTTCTATTCTTTTGGGAAGACTAATGTCTGACAAGACCGTAGGAGGCATGCAATACCTAATTTTCTCACTTTTGTGATGCCAGAAGCCATTATTGGTTCATTGCTAACTGTATATTTAATTCTCAGTACCAGTCCTTATGTTGGTATTTCCCCAGCAGCTGGGGATGCTGATGCAGGAGGATTGCGAGTTCAAAGCCAGCCTCAGCAAAAGTAAGGTGCTAAGCCAGTAAGACTTTGTCTCTAAATAAAATACAAAATGGGGCTGAGGATGTGGCTCAGTGGTTAAGTGCCCCTAAGTTCAATCCCCCGTACTACCCCCACTAAGAAAACAAACAAAAAAACAACACCAGACTATTGTGCTAGGAGTATATATGTTGGTATAGAGCTATCTAGAAAAAATGCAGGGAAAGGATTACTAGAGGTTAAGACAATGGTTTCTCATGGGGAGAGGAAGGGAAGGGACACACACAGGGGTTTTTGTTCTAGGTAGCAAAATTTTATTTATTGACCCAGGTCCGGTTATGAGCATGTTCAACCTTAAAACAAGCCATGCATTTGTAGAATTTAGTTTTCTGCACCTATATATTATTTTACAATAAAAAGATTTTTTTTCAATTATACATATATATCCATACAGAGTATCTTTACTTTCAAGACACACATTTGACAATGTTTGAGAGGTCTGTATCTAGCCACTTTTGCTCATCCTAAAATTAAAAATACCACTTAGGCATAAAATTTACCCAGTTCCTTTATCTGTGAAATGACCATGGTCATATTCGTTCAACAAGTAGGCTATGGGGCTGCGAGATGACAGTCACTTTCGTGTGGCAGAAGCACAAAGCCATTTTGTGAAATAAATGCTGGGCAACTGGCTAACCTTAATATCCAAAAGTCTTTGAATTTGTGCTTAAGCAAAATTATAATGATGGTCATAACCTTTGGAATTGCTAGTAAGCCATTAGAAAAAATTTAAATAAAATATGCCAACAATCTACATACAGTGTGGAACTTTTATTCAACTACCTTTTCCCTCCATTGTATACTGAACCTAGACTCTCAGGGATTCTGTTTACTTAAAAGGGGTCAGTTGTTCCAAAAGAAATAAGGAAGGGGGCCAGCAAGCAAAATAACAGCTGTCAGCAAAACGGCAGAAAAAGCAATGAAAGGATTTTATATGCTTCAAAGAGGTAGAGAATGAACGAGATTTGACACTAGTATATTCTGAAAAGTACTGACTGACCTGAGACCCATGTAAACAGGGTTTGCTGAATCAAAGTTCTGAAACCACATATGTAATTATTTTTGTAGTGGGATATATATCAAGAAAAACAAAAATCAGACAAGATTTATGCCCATGACACAGACATTATTGTATTTGTCTGTGATATATGAGAAGGCAAACACAAATCAAATAAGATCTGTGCAATGTGGTATTCAGGTAGAAATGACAAGACAGAAAGAAATAGCAACCTGGATAATGAACAGATGAAAATAATAGACAGGATTAGATGTGAAGTAGTAAAGCGAAGAAGACAGGACTCACAAGGAGAAGAGTGGGAAAACAAGAGCAGAAGAAAATGGATTGACACACACCAAAGAACATTTTAAAAATGAGTCAGAATTTAATTTGATATATTGATATATTTAATTTAAAGTAGCTAGATATCAGATAAGACTATAGGTATATTTCTGGTGTACAAACAAAATCTAAATCTACGATATGTTTGAGAGAAAACACCAGAATGCAGTGAATGTGTGCTTTATTCCTGACTTAGGCCATATAATCTTGTACATGGTATGTATGAAGTCATAGCTACAAAAATAATTTACCCTTTACTTGTTTAATTTTACTTAAATGTTTCAAAAGAACAAAAACTTTCCTTTCAAAGGAATGGTTATTTTTAAAATTATTTATTCCAATTTATCATTTATCTTTTTACTTTTTGCTACACCAATGGATTTTTTAAAATACTAAATTGACAGATTAAGTGTGAATATATTCATGGTGTATAGTGTAATGATTTGGTATATTATACACTGTGTGATGATTACTGTAATAAAATTAATTAACTCAATCATTACCACCATGCTTGTTCATCTTTTAAATGAATGGTTGTATCCTTAGACCAAAATCCTCTCATTTCCCTCTCCCCCCAGGTCCTGGTAACCACCATTCTACCATGTGCTTCTGTGAGTTTGACTTTTTCAGATTTCAAAAGAAGAGTTCTTACCAAATGATATACATCATCTAAACAAGTAAATTCGTTAAAGCTAATATTCAGTTTTCGAAGTCCTGTTAATTTGGAGAGATCTCTCAATTTACTCAAGCTGTTTCCATGTAGATTCAGACTCTGAAATAAAATACAAATTAAAAATAAGAGATTATATTCTATATAATACTGTGAATACCTAAATTGTTTAGGACATTACTTGAGCCAATATAACACAAAATAAGAAACTGCTTATTTTAAATAACATTAGGAGAATGTCAATAAGAAAAACCAATCAAATATATGATGTTAAAATGTAAAAATAATTTGCAATAGCACCTTTGGACCTGGTTATTGACTAATATGATTTCCTTCTGGGTCTACATTTACCAATAATTGGCATGAAATTCTTTTTAGGAAATAGTTAAACATGTATTATTTATTAGGAATGATTTATTTCTCAGACTGGAAAGTAAACAATGGAGTCCTCAAGATTTCAGGTATCAGATAGGAAATCAAAGAGCAAAGAGATGGCAAGGGTACACCTTCATGGAATGAAACTATGAGGAAAAAACCATATAGACTGATGAAGAAAGGGCCAAGGTACTGAAATAGCAGGACAGAACATTAACGAATGTGGCGGGAGAACATCTAAAATAATACCTATGTCATATTTTCTTCCAGATTTTCCCTGTATATTTCATTCTAAACTTTATAAAAGTGAATGATTTTACATTTTTAAATTTAGGGGAGATCTTGATGCCTATGTGGTTTTCTGTTTATTGTGAATGGTATCTAGTTAAGACTGTATTTATGTATAGCCTACAAAATAAACAATGGTACAATTAAATGTATTAGTATAATTGACTATAATATTCACAAATGAGTAATATTATAATCTAATCAAGTGTTTATACCCAGTCAGTTTCAGTCATCACATCATATTAAATCACTAAATTCCTCAAAGAGAAAAACAAATTTCTAATAGTACTCAGAACTAGCTAAAATTGTGAAGAAAGGCCAATTTATGCAGACTAGTTATTTATCAATAACATATAGGTAATAAATAACATGATAGGATCTACAGATATTTTAACATGACTACAACTGAATTCCTCATCTTCCTTGTATCTCTGCTTGGAAGCCTATATTTTCAGTCCTGATTAAGAGTTTTACTGTCTATTGATCACCCCCTTTTCCCTTTGGTTCCATATACATTTGATTGTAGAAACATTTCTCAAACCTCCATTCCTACCAGTGTCTTGGTATAGACTATTATTTCTCTTTTGAACTACTGCAATGGTTTTCCACTGGATCTCCAAATCACCAGTCTGACTTCAGTTAGATTCCACCAGCTACCAAGAGA
The DNA here is from genome assembly GCA_004024805.1 of Geosciurus inauris. Taxonomy (NCBI): domain Eukaryota; kingdom Metazoa; phylum Chordata; class Mammalia; order Rodentia; family Sciuridae; genus Geosciurus; species Geosciurus inauris. Next base: position 9,255 of record PVHX01015480.1, read on the forward strand.
ATTTATTCCTTTAAATGAAAAACCTAAACTTTTAAATTTTGCTTCCAAAATCTACCCTAGTATAACTGCAACCTCCTATTCTTCCAGCCTCAGCTTCAGGTGTTTTCCTTGAATTCCAACCTATACCTTGACCTTCCACCATTACAGTATACATCTTCGTCTCCCTGAATTTCTCAGTGTTTCCTGAAGACACAGTATCTCTCAAAACCAAGTGCCTATAAAAAGAGTATTTTCTCTTTCTAGAAGATGCAAACAACTACATTTCTCTTATCTTCAAAAAATCCACTCAAAACTCACCTCTGTGAGGCTCTCCCACCAACTCCAAGCTTCCTACATTTGTTCACCTGTCTCTCTCTTCTACTAACCTTTGTTATTGAGGCATGGAAAATAATTTATTCATTTTGAACCCCTAAAACTTACCTCACTTCTTAAAACATAGCAAACCATCAGTAAGTAATAGGTAAATAAATCAATGCAAAAGCCAAACTTATAATTGAGAACTCTGAATTTTAGGGGTTTTTATTTGGTTTGTTTTTGATATGTCTTGAGAAGACAAGTTATTTCTACATGACACTCTCTTACTATGTGTACAGTGATGGCACAAAGGAGGAAGTGCAAGGGCTCTTGATGTCTAAATATTTTTTGTAATATCTAATATTCTTACTAGAAGACATAGAGATGTTGCAGCATAGGCACATTTAAAAAGAAAAAACTTATCTATTCATATATTATGGGTGTTGATCAAATAAATGCAGAATCAAGTAGAAGTCACAAGCAAGCCAACATAAGTAAAGTCTTATACTCTCCATGAATGTTATTATTATTATTTTTGGTACTGGGGATTGAACTCAGGGGCACTTGACCACTGAGCCACATGCCCAGTCCTATTTTGTAGAGACAGGGTCTCACTGATTTGTCTATTTTTTACTTTGGTGTGAAACAGCAACTTTCTATTGCTATTTTAAAAAAATTTTTTAATTACTTTAAAGTCATAGAAATATATTGTGGAAACACAATCCAATCAGAGTACATAATTTTTTAAAACATTTCATTACTGAAACGTTATTACAAAAGTGTATCATTCATATATTAAATATCTTGATATTATAGTACAAAAATAATAGTTTCTGAATACTTTCAGCCTACAGAGTGTTCTCATAATCATTATTCTGGACATTTATGATAAAGAAGGTGATATTGCCATCATGTTATGAAGTTTTCTTCCTTTTATAATAACTGGCAAAGGAAGACTTAAAGATGTGGTGGGTGGCAATGAGGTAATTTCATCAATGAAATTCCACAAACTTCTTAAAAAGGGCTTTTTTCCTGAATATTTTCAGAAGCAGACTTAAAACTATTGACTTTGTTTATTTTAGGAAAGTATTTTTACATTCTCTTTCTGTCTTATACAGTCACTTGAGAACAATTTAAACAATGGATCTGAGAATGTGAGAATGGAGCAATATGGTTGATTTGCAAGATAAAGAAAAAGTATTTCTGCATTTTAATCTTTATCTCAGCTTTACTATGCATAGAAAGATAGTGTCATGTAGAAATAACTTTTCTCCTCAAGACACATCAATTTGTTTACTACTTCTGCAGAGTGAAGCAAATAATCCACTTTCTCTGCAAGAACCAATGCCATTTGTAAATATATGCTTTTTAATTTTAAACAAGTAGCTACAGGATATTTAGTGTGTGTCAGATATTGTGCTAGGTATTGATGGAGCTGATGCTAAACCACATAGGGTTTCCTATGTAAATTAGAAAAAGACATCCATCTTTTCCTCAAGATGCTTTTATGTCTAGCTTTTAAAAAAAATACCACAATATACTTTCATGAGAACAATAAATTTTGCCAAAAGTTATTAGAAAATAGTTGTATTAAATAAAGTACTCTATGATTTAAAAAATGATCCTCAGATGTGGACTTTATCTGCAATGCACCCTGTGCAACCTTATGTTATTCTCTTGATACTGAGAACACATGACTAGAAACAGTCTCTACTTCTATAGAATTTACAGCACAGGAAAGACACAGAGCATAAAACAAAGAAATCTGACCTAGGTTCAGAGGTAATAGAAGGCTTTAAATGTTTAGTAAAGATATAAAATATAAATTGAGGTTAACTAGGAGAAGGGAGTAAGGGAAATCATCATATGAAGGACCAGCCAGCACATAGGCCCCGTGTTAGCTGAAAGTGTGTATTCAAGAAACAGGCAAGAGGCTGAACCTCGAGAAATACAGGGAAGATAATGTGAAAGAAGTCTGAAAAAGTAGACCATGGGCCAGGCCATGAAAAATCTTATCAGCCATATTAAGGATGCTGGTTTTAGTTGAGAGCAATTGAAAGACATACAGATTTTCAGTAAGAGTGGTGAGAAGGGACTGAGGTGACATGATCAGATTTGTATTGTGAAAGGATTACTCCAGCTTCAACATAGACAAGGAAGGGCAGGCAGGACAGGACCTCTGTTGCATAACTCTGGAAGTCAGTCCCCCTGCATTGAGGATTATCCAATTATATAGTAAATTCTTTCCAAAGGATACACTAGTGGAATATAATGTGAATGATGTCTCCTGTAGTTGTGCATTATTGCCATGGCAAAGTGCAGAAGGTGGGGTTAGAAGACTATGGTAGTAATCTAGGCGATGATCATGGTTTGGACAGAGTGGTAGCAGCAGGTCAGAAATTGACAGACCTAAAAGTCAGATATGGAAGTAGGCTCTTACTATCTCATTAAAATTACCCCAGTGTGAAGTAAGTTGCTTGAATAAGTAATTCAAATTCTGTTAATAATTTTTTAAAGACAGAGGTCCCACTTTCTATTTTGATTAATCCTAAAAACAGATTTGAAATTTATTTGCCTTCATCTTAATCATTTAATAATAACTTTTGATTATTCAGAATAAAATCACTTGTTATTTGGAAAGCCATCTCAAGTGGTAATTGAACATTTAAATGTGGCTAGACTAAATTGAGATGTGCTGAGTGTAAAATATACCCCAGAATTCAGACTTGGTATGAAAGTGTCTCATTAACAAATTTTCATGTTGATTACATGTTAAAATAATAATAGTTTAGATCTTTGGGTTAAATAAAATATATTATTGAAATTGATTACTTTAAAAATATTTCTTAACATAGCTACTAGAAATCTTAAAATTATGTATGTAGTTGTCACTATTCTACTATTGAAGAGTACTAATCTGGTTACTTAGAAGGAGAGGTATAGGCAATTTTAAATAAGATAGCATGTATTGTTAGAATTCACATGCTAGATTCTGATTCTAAATTCAAGATTCCTGTCTCCAAATTTTGTTATCCATAATACTTACCACAATATGACTGTAAATGTTAGTCTTGGCAAGGGAAAGTATTGTTTTATCATCCAAACTAATAAGTTTTGCTTGGGGCTTAATCCTGGGTTCCATTTTTATAACATCATCATCAACTTTCAAATCTTGGGACAATATTGATCCTTCTGAAATTTTTTTGCTTTCTTCTAGAATAATATTGTTGAATGAAGAAAATAAAGAGTGAGCCTTGACCTAAAAAAGTATTAAAAATGTTGAAAATTTGGTTGTTGTATTTATCATTTTGAAAACAATCTATGCAGAAAAGATGAATTGGTTTTCTTTCCATTATCAGCAATATCTATCACATTAGAAAATCTCCAAGAGTAGATTGAAACTGTAGGCCAAGTATGGGTATGTCTATAAAACTGGCAAAATATAACTTTAAAATACTTCATAATAATGAAAAGGGCCCTAAGAAAAATACTAGAAATTGTGAAACACAAATCAGAAGGGACTTAACTGACAGACAAATAAGAGCAGAATATGACCTCTACCCAAAACATATGCAGGAGAGAATCACTTTGAAATCAGAGCCAGAGAAACTTGATATTCAGAGTGAATAAATAAAAAAGCAGGAGGATGCTTTAGGTAATTATGGGAAACTAAGTAATTACAGTAAGAATTGCAAATGAATGAGCAAGAGCTACATGAACAAACAACTAGTTCTAGAAGAAACCAAAATAGTTTATCAGAGAATTTTTTAAAATCTGGGAGAATAAAGCACCTACAATAAATGAATAAACTGCTGTAGAAAACAAGATGCTAAGATAAATATAATCATCAAAATAAAAATATATAATAAATGCTGAAAAATAAAATGGATGTGGCAGCAGATCAAATAAGCAATCTGGAAGCTAATACTGAGGGAACCTTCTAAAACAAAGAATTAATAAATGGAGATATAACCTGTAAGAAGAAAAATGAAGATAGGGAGGGCTTAATAGAATGGAAGAGAAAAAATAATCAAGGAACTAAGAGGTGAAAACTTCCCAGAAGTGAATAAAGAATTAAATCATCATATGAAAAGAGCTCATTAAGTGGCAAAAGGATGATGAAGTTAAGGCCTTTGCTAACGTCACTAAACAATCATAAGAGCTGGGGACTGGACATGACTGAGCTTGCTACATAACTTTTTTTTTTTTTTGTACCAGAAATTGAACTCAGGGGTATTCGACCACTGAGCCACATTCCCAGCCCTATTTCGTGTTTTATGTAGAGACAGGGTCTCACTGAGTTGCTTAGCACCTCACTATCGGTGAGGCTAGCTTTGAACTTGCAATTCTCCTGTCTCAGCCTCCCAAAGTGCTGGGATTACAGGCATGCACCAGCACGCCCAAGTTTGAGCTTGTTACATAACTTAAACAAACTTCAATTTACTGTTTGTTTCGGTTTCTGTGTATTTTGCTAAAATCATTCTTGACTAATAAATCCCATTCATGATAGAAATCTAAAAATATAAATGCTCAGAACTACCTTTAATAAGAAATGGTTAAGACATATATAAACAAGGACCCAAGCAATTAAATTATCAGAAGAACTCCAATATTGCAAAGTGGTCAATTCACCCCAAATTGTTTTAAATGGAATACAATTTCAATAAAACTCTAGTAGGATTTACAATAGAACCTGAAAAGTTGATTCTAAATTTTATTTGAAAAAGAAAATGTTCAAGAATAGCCAAGAAACTTTTTGTAAAAAATGAGTGGAGATGGGAGGATAAAAATTGCCCTGTCACAGAACAGAACATATCATCAAGGTTGTAATGATCCAAACAAGTGTGGTAAGGTTCAAGATTAGACAAAAAAGATCAATGAAAAGAAAAGATATGGATTCGTTATATAAGAAAATAATTTTAATAATAAATGTGGTATTTCAAAATATAGCAAAAGTTAATGCTTGACTAAGTAACAATTTTTAAGAAAATAATTTTGGACTACCCCTATCTGACATAATAAAAACAATTTATAGATGGATTAAGAAAGCTAAAGGTTTTAAAACAAGCTATATGAACACTGGAAAAAATAAAGAACATTTTAATATCTGACAAACAACATAAATTCAGAATCTATGTAGGAAAAGATTGAGTGAGCTGACTCTTTAAAATTAACTTGTAAATTACAAGTTAAAATGACAAGTTTTTGTTACAAAGACAAGTGACAGAAAATATTTGTGACATATGGATACAAGATAAAGAATTAATAGCCAGAATGCATATAAGGATTTTTCCAAACAATGTGAAAGAGAGTCTAATAGAAAATGGTCTAAGGATATAACAGGTGATTGATACTACTATACACAATTTTAGGCATTTAAAGAATAAAATGTCCTATTTTTTTTTTCACATCAGAGTGGAAAAAAAAAAAGAAAAGAAAAGAAAGAAAGAAAACACCCTGATAATATCTTGTGTTGGTAAGGATGCAAATAAATAAGCACTATCCTACACTGCTGGAAATTTGTAAAATTGTCCAGACTTTGTTAAAAGAGTTTAAAAATATCTAACAAAATTTAAAATGTATGTATCCTTTAACCCTCCAATTTTTCTACAAATCTATCCTGTAGAGAAATTTCCACATGTATATAAAGATGCATCCAAAATGTTTGCTGAAATAGTGTTTTAAATAGTAAAACTTAGATATGACCTATATATGTTATTAACAGGGAACAAATAAATCAGAGTATTACTGAATAATATGCTGTTAACAAAAGAATGAGGTATACATGTACATGTACTTAAGTGAACTCATGTCTGAAACACTGATTTTAAAAGCAAAATACATCACTGAAGACTTAGAACTTGATTCTATTAAACAAAATATTATAAGTTGTTATATATGTAAAATGCATAGAAAAAATTGAAAACAAAACTGTTAGCAATGGACACACTGGTAAAAAGGAGGGGTGGGTAGAATGAAGGCAGATTTTTGTGTTTATTTGTCTTCAATATAGTTTGAATCTTTTTCATTGATAATGCAGTTATATTTAGGCATAATGAAAATTTGTAGGCGTTATAATGACTTGTTTTAAAAATTAAGTACTTTACAGAATAACCATTATACATGCATACACACATGTACACGCACCCATAAATATATAGGATAAACTTGGCATAACATTATTAAACTTCAAATTACTATTCTGTCCTCTTAAGGAGTTCTTTTTTTAACAAAAACATAATAATTCATACCACTGTAATATACTCAAACTCAACGATGTATTCTGGCAAGACAAGGTCATGATCAAAGACAAACCACTTGCACTGCCGAAAGCCACAATCACAATTTCTTTGTCCCATGATAGAATCTAGAATAAAAACAAAAACAAGTGAAACAGTCTTTAAAATAAAACATCCTACACTTTTCAACCTTATATAGATTAATAATAAATTATTATCTTAGCTTTTAATAATTATATTATTCAAGTTTAAAAAAAATCTTCCTATTCCCCAATTTTTAATTCCATAAATACTATCATCCTTCCATTACATAGACTAAGGCTTAATTTTATTCATATCTTGCTCCTTTTTACACTCTTTTACTTTAGTATTGAAAATATGGCTATGTATTTTTCATAAATGTATTACTCTAAATCTACTGCTAAGAGTTAAATTTTTATCCCTTGAAAATGAATACATTTTGTGTACATACACAATCAACCTTCCATACCCACAGGGTCCATACCTATGAGTTCAAATAATTGCAGGTCAAAAATACTTTCAAAAAATTGTCTGTACTGAATGTGTACAGACTCTTTCTTGCCATTATTCCCTAAAGAATACAATATAAGATCTATTTACATAGCATTTGTATTATATTAGGTATTTTAAGTAATATAGTGATTATTTAAAGTATACAGGAAGATTGCATAGTTTATTTGCAAATGTTATGCCATTTTATTTGTTTGAGTTTTTGTAGGTGCTGTAGATTGAACTCAGGACCTTGCACATGTTAGGCAAATGTGGGGGTCCTAGAATAAGTTACCCACAGATGGAGGGATAACTCTGTGTGTTTTTGTACACCTACAATATATAATTAAATTTTTCAAAATAAACTATGCATGCAGAAAAATAAATGTCTTGAGGTATGGAATAGAAAAATGAATAGCCAAAAATAAATGTTTTTTAAAAATTTATAAATCTTGTTAGGTGCAGGTTAAATTGTAAGTGTGTGTATTGAATATAAATGTTTTGCATTCAGAGTGATAAAAGCATATTTATTTTTATGGCAGACATACCTAGCAAATATTTTCGAGGAATGAACACTGAATTAACCATTGGATAGTTAGCTTGATTGATAGTTTCTTGTTCCCGAGCCTGAACACTCTGGCCAAGAAAAACCTTCGTAACGAGGAGGATGCCTAAATATGAAAAACATAAATCACTTTTAACAAGAAGTCACTTTAATAGACTTGACATGTTGTAAAGGCAGAGATACTGATTATCTTGTTTGCCACTATATAGCACAAAGCACATACTTGATGTAAAATAGGACCTCAATAAATATTTGTTGAATAAACAAATTGGTTATAAGAGAATCCTGTGGTTACATCAAGCAAGACTTTACAGAAAAGGAAGAAACACTTAGCAAGACCCTGTCTCAAAATAAAATATAAAAAGGGCTGAGGATGTGGCTCAGTGATTGAGCACCTCTGGGTTCAATCCCTGGTACCTCCTAAAAACAGAAAGAAAAAAAAAGAAGAAGAAATAACACATTAATTTAGCAATGTTTTTTTATTAAGTAGTCTAAAATAAAGGTTTTTTTTTGGTTGTTGTTGTTAACTGAGTAAAATTCATCTCTGTGTCAAGTAACACCTGGCATGTACCTTAAATCCATGGAAGGCACCAAGTACGTATCTACTGAATGGATAATCATTTATTTTCCCTTTAGATTCTTATGATCCTTGGAATTCAATTCACTCAACATTAAGGATGCCTGAGAATCACTGAGTATGAAAAATATTTTCTAATCACTGTGCATAAACATTCAAATGTTTTTATTACTATGTACAAAATATTAAATATAAATTGTGAGAACTTGTTTTTTTTCTCTTTTGTGTGCATGTGTATGTATGTGTGTGTGTGTGTTGGGGGCACTGGAGATTCTCTACCACTAAGCTACACCCTCAGCCCTTTTTAAATTTTTATTTTGAAGCTGGGTGTGGTGACGCACACCTTAATCCTAGCATTTTGGGAGGCTGAGACAGGAGAATTGCGAGTTCAAAGCCAGCCTCAGCAACGGCAAGGTGCTAAGCAACTCAGTGAGAACCGGTCTCTAAATAAAAAAACACAAAATAGTGCTGGGGATGTGGCTCATTGGTTGAGTACCTCTGAGTTCAATCCTCAGTACCAAAAATAAATAAAATAAAATAAAATAAATAAAATAAAATAAATAAATTTTTATTGTGAGACAGAGTCTCACTAAATTATTGAGGCTGACTTGGAACTTGCAGTCCTCCTGCCTCATACCTCTGAGTAGCTGAGATTATTGGTGTGTACCACTGTGCCTGGTGTCATGAAATTTTTCTTAATATGGAAATAGAAAAGAATGACAAAAAGCAGCAAATGGTTTTGCAAAGTAAGAAGTTCTATCTTGATTAAGTAATCTGCATAAATTTCTTATTAACCAAATGAAGGACTGCAAAATACACATCATTTAGTTCAACATGAATCACTTTGGCAGAGCTGTAGTTTGGAATCTAGAATGTCATTCTTACAGAATTAGGTAACTAAATTTCTGAGTATCCAATGTTCAGTAGGTTTGATGGTTAAGACCAAAGAATAAGTGTCCCTTACTCCCTGATCTGATCTAGTCTCCCTATCATAATTTCTTTGGTACTATTCATTAATATTTCATGTTTATATCCCTTATGAAAATTGTAATTTTACATTTATTTAGGTGATTATTAATTTTTGTAAGCACCATAAAGAAGAAACTATCTGGATTGTATAGACTGTATCCCTATGATCTACCCATGCCTAGCACAAAATAAGTATTCGATAAATACTTGTAGAAGAATAAACAGTGGAAGGTGAGGCAAGAGAGGATAGGATATCTGTGGGTAAACTCAGAAATCAATTTATAAGTAAATTGATTCTTATACTTATATATTACATATATATTTAAGCTGCAAATAAAGTAGATAATTGTGAATAAATTAAAATACCAAAATTATATCTTCTATGAGACAACTTATAAAGCAATCCGTACTCTTCACAATTTGTTTATAGCTAGTTTCAAATTAGAACCAGGTTTTCTTATCATCTTACATTATATTGATTCAACACATGAATAATTATACCTTCTAGAGGGCTCTGATTATAATATATACAAGGCAAATTCTATTTTCTCTTTCCTGTGACTTTGGGGTGTATATAACATATATATGTTATGTTTATTTTTATGACACAACATAATGAACAAAAGCAGACTGTGTAAAATACTTTTGAGTTGGATTAAATATCTGAGTAACAAACGGGTCTCTTCCTACTGATGCTGACACATAATAATCACTCAATAATCAAATATAATAATCAAGTATTTGTTGACAGCGTGACTAACCTAATGAATGATAAAATTATGTATTACTACTTTGGTAAATATGAAAATGGTTTGAAGAAAATCTCTTGGGTTGATAAAAGCAAGTATAAAAAGGTTATGAAAGTAATGTGTTTAAAGACTTGGAACTTAACAGTTCAGAGACACTGTATATTTGTATTACCATGTCTGAAGAACTCATGCTCAAGAGAGTTTTTCTTCTCATCCTTGTACTTTTGCTGTAGAAACTCAATTCGAGGACACTCACACAAACTTAGGCTATTAGCAAGAATAACAGCTTCTTTTCTGAGAGGCAGCTGCAAAGAAAAAAACACTCTATTTTTTACAAAATTGACAATACTCTGACTTCAATACAGACGGTTTATTACTTTATGTTTACATCTGGGCAAAGAAACCTACAGGGTAGACTCACTGAAAAGAAGTAGATAACCTCCAGGTGCAAATTCATTCTGCAAAGCCATTTAAATATTGTAAGTTCATATGCAAATACGCTTATTAAAAAGTGATAAAGAACAAAATTTGTTCCTGGAAAAGCAGCCAAGGTCAAGATCAAGAACACTGTGTGGTGCAGGAGCAACAGCTTTCAATGAGTACCACATTAGCAATCTTGTAAACTCCAAAAAAAAAGTCTTGTGAGAATGGCGAACTTTATTTACATCATAATTTTTTGGTCTAATAATCTACATTTTTTTCCAAAAACAAAATATTTCTTATTGTGCTAATGCATGGAAATTCTAGTTTGCATTGTGACTAGCTTAATTTCTTAACTTGAAGGAGGAGTTGTTTGCTACAGGGAAAGATAAGGAAACAGCATTTTATTAAAGGGAAACATGGCATTGAATTATGTTTAGGAGAATCACAATGCTTCATTTGGAACATTTAATCTATCTGGTAACAAGGTTTTGCACTGTTTTGTTTTTCAGCAGCACTGGGGATTGAACCCAATACCTCACACATGCTAGGCAAGTGCTCTACAGTTGTGTTACACTGAAGCAAGTTTCCTCTTTACTCTAGCCAGCCTTCTACCTTACAAAGACAGCCAACCAAAGCCAAATCCCTCATTTAAATGGTTTGCACAGCTGTCTATTAACTCATAACCCATCTCAGAATGCAAAACTATGCATTTATCTTTACTCGGGTAAATCTCATGGCATAGAAATCTAGTTCATCTGATATTTTACATGTTACTCAGTAATGGCTTCCCATTTTTAAGATCTTTACATTGAAAAGAGTTGACAATAAAGAAAGAAAGGCAGATTGGTCAACTTTAACCTCATGGTATTTTCATGTCAAGAGGCAAGACATGCAACAAAAAGGAAATAATGATAGGACAATTACAAAAATAGAAGGAAATAGTGTAATATGAATGCCAAAGGAGAATTTGAAAAAGGAGAGAGCTTATACAAGAGAATGTAAGTGCAATCAATAGCATCAAATATTTCATACTGCCCAGTTCTGCCCCAGAGTTCCTGCCCACCGGCAGGAGCCCCAGAGGGCCGAAAACTGCCCTCAGGAAAATCCACGGGGTCCAGCTAAGGGTTGACCAGAGACTGACAGCTGCCAGCCACAGGGGAATGCACACCCAGGATAAAAGTTGCCACAGAGACCTCAGCGCAAAGGTGGCCCCACCCAAGTGCCGCCTGGGCCCGCCCAGTTCCCCTCCAGAGTTCCTGCAGACCAGCAGGAGCTACAGAGGGCGCAGATCCACCCTCGGGAAACTCTCCAGGTGTTCAGCCAAAGGGAGATCAGAGACTGCTAGCCACTAGCCACAGGGGAGCCCACACTCAGGGTAAGAGTTGCAGCAGAGACCTTAGCATGAGGAGGCCTCACACAGGTGAGGCCTGGGCCTGCCCCAGTTCTGCTCCAGAGTTCATGTGGACAGTCAAGACAGAGGTCCCAAAAGCATCCTCAGGGAATGCCAGGGGTGCTCAGCTGAAGGCAGAACAGGGCCTGCTAGCCTCTAGCTCCAGGGGAGCTCACACCCACGGTAAGGGTCGCACACAGACTCTCCTGCTTGTGACCCTGCCTAAGTGAGACTTGGGCCCGCCTCCAGTTCCGCTCCAGAGATCCTGCTTACCAGCAGGAGCACAGGAGAGGGGCAACACAGCTCTCAGATACCGCCACAGGAGCCCAGCCAAGGCCACTCCCACTGCCCCTTAGAGGTACATCCACTACCTCCGCCACCAACTTTAGTGGCAGTAATGTCTATCTGGGGACACTGGGGGAACAGAAGTAGCTCCAAGGTGAGATACAGGTAATCTGGAGCATCAATACAAGATTATAGGATAGAAGCTGCAATACCTCAGAAAGGTATTGCAAGAAAGGAAGATACACAACATGAAAAAACAAGGGAAGAAAGGGCCCCCAAATAAACCTTGATGCCACTGTAACACAACCCATTGACAACACAGTTGATGAAATGTCAGAGAAAGAATTCAGAATGTACATAATTAAAATGATCTGTGAATTAAAAAAAGACATAAGTGATCAATTACAGGCAAAAATAGATCAATCTAACAAAGAAATAGAAGGGCAAATAAAGGCAACCATTGATCATTCTAACAAAGAGGTAAGAGAGCAAATTCAAGTAGCAAAAGATTACTTTAAGAAAGAGCTAGAGATCGTGAAAAAAAACTAATCAGAAATTCTTGAAATGAAGGAAACAATAAACCAAATAAAACACTCAATAGAAAGCATCACCAGCAGACTAGATCACCCGGAAGACAGAACCTCGGATAATGAAGACAAGATATACAATCTTGAAAACAAACTTGACCATACAGTGAAGATAGTAAAAAAAATCATAAACAGAACATATAAGAAATATGGGACAGCATCACAAGACCAAATCTAAGAGTTATTGGGATAGAAGAAAGCGCAGAATTTCAAACCAAAGGAATGCACAATCTCTTCAATGAAATAATACCAGAAAATTTCTCAAATATGAAAAATGAATTGGAAAATCAAATACAAGAGGCTTACAGGACACCAAACGTACAAAAGTCTACATATCTACACCAAGGCACATTATAATGAAAATGCCCAGCATACAGAATAAGGACAGAATTTTAAAGGCTGCAAAAGAGAGGAACCAGATTACAGGGGAGACCAATTCGGATCTCAGTAGCTTTTTCAACCCAGACCCTAAAAGCCAGGAGATCATGGAACAACATATTCCAAGGTCTGAAAGAAAATGGATGCCAACCAAGAATCCTATATCCAGCAAAATTGACCTTCAGATTTGATGACGAAATAAAAACCTTCCATGATAAACAAAAGTTAAAAGAATTTACAGCAAGAAAGCCGGCACTATACAGCATTTGTGGCAAAATATTCCATGAGGAGGAAATGATAACCAACAGTGAAAATAAACAAAGAGAGGAACTACAGTAAAGGAAAGACCATTCAAAAGAGAAAACAACTCAAGGTAAAAACCAAAAACAAACCAAAATGACCAGGATTACAAATCATATTTCAAAAATAACCCTGAATGCAAATGGCTTAAATGCACCAATTAAAAGACACAGACTGACAGACTGGATTAAAAAAAAAGACCCAACAATATGCTGTCTTCAAGAGACTCATCTTACAGGAAAGTAAAAGGGTGGGAAAAAAACGTATTTTACTCATCCACAGACTGAAAGGAAAAGGGTGGGAAAAAAACGTATCACTCACATGGACCACATAAACAAGCAGGAGTTTCCATGCTCATATCAAATAAAGTGGACTTCAAACCAAAGATGGTGAAAAGAGATAAAGAAGGTCATTTCATACTTCTTAAGGGAATCATACATCAACAAAACATAACAATCATAAATATCTATGACCCAAATAATGGGGCTTCTATGTATATCAAACAAATCCTCCTCAAATACAAGAATGAAATAGACCACAATGCAGTAATATTCAAAGACTTTAACATAGCTCTCTCACCATTGGATAGATCTTCCAAACAAAAACTTAATAAAGAAACCATAGATCTCAATGAAACTATCAATAATTTAGACTTAACAGACATATACAGAGTGTTCCATCCATCAATGAGTGAATACACTTTTTTCTCAGCAGCACATTGATCCTTTTCCAAAATAGATCATATGTTATGTCACAAAGACAGTCTTAGCAAATACAAAAAAATAGAGATAATACCCTGCATCCTATCTGACCACAATGGAATAAAGTTAGAAATCAATGACAGATTAAAAAATAGAAACTACTCCAACACCTGGAAACTAAGTAATGCAATATTAAATGATGCATGGATAACAGAAGACATCAAGGAAGAGATAAAAAAATTCTTAGAGGCAAATGAAAACTCTGATACAACATATCAAAATCTCTGGGAAACCATGAAGGCAGTGCTAAGAGGAAAGTTCATTGCACTAAGCTCATTTATTAGAAGAAGTAAACGTCAACAAATAAATGAATTGACTCTTTGTCTCACAGCCTTAGAAAAGGAATAACAAATCAACATCAAAAGAAGTAGAAGACAGGAAATAACCAAAATCAGGGCTGAAATCAATGAAATTTAAACAAAAGAAACCATTCAAAAAATTGACAAAACAAAAAGCTGGTTCTTTGAAAAAATAAACAAAATCGACAAACCCTTAGCCACCCTAACAAAAAGGAGGAGGGAGAAAAACCAAATTACTAAAATTTGTGATGCAAAAGGAAATAGCATGACAGACACTACTGAAATACAGAGGATAATTAGAAACTATTTTGAAAATTTATACTCCAGTAAAATAGAAAACCCTGAAGACACCAACAAATTTCTAGAGGCAATGACCTACCCAAACTGAACCAAGAGGGCATATACAACTTAAACAGATCAAGTTCAAGCAAGGAAATAGAAGATGCCATCAAGAGCCCTCCAATCAAGAAAAGCCCAGGTCCAGATGGATTCTCAGCTGAGTTCCACAAGACCTTCAAAGAAGAATTAATAACAATTCTCCTCAAACTATTTCATGAAATAGAAAAGGAGGGAACCCTTCCAAACTCATTCTATGAGGCAAATATCACCCTGATTCCAAAACCAGATAAAGACACATCAAAGAAAGAAAACTTCAGACCAATATCCCTGATGAACATAGATGCAAAAATTCTCAATAAAATTCTGGCAAATTTCATACAAAAACATATCAAAAAAATAGTGCACCATGATCAAATGGGGTTCATCCCAGGGATGCAAGGTTGGTTCAACATACGGAAATCAATAAACGTAACCCATCACATCAATAGACTAAAGATAAGAATCATGATTTTATCACTCGATGTAGAGAAAGCATTTGACAAAATACAGCACCCTTTTATGTTCAAAACACTAGAAAAACTTGGGATAGTAGGAACATACCTCAACTTTGTAAAAGCTATCTATGCTAAACCCAAGGCCAACATCATCCTAAATGGAGAAAAATTGGAAGCATTCCCTCTAAAAATGAGAACAAGACAGGGGTGCCCTCTTTCACCACTGCTATTCAACATAGTCCTTGAAACAGTAGCCAGAGCAATTAGACAGACGAAAAAAATCAAAGGGATACAAATAGGAAAAGAAGAACTCAAACTATCATTATTTGCGGACAACATGATTCTATACTTAGAGGATCCAAAAAATTCTACCAGAAAACTTCTAGAATTAATAAATGATTTCAGCAAAGTAGCAGGATATAAAATGAACACCCACAAATCAATTGCATTTCTATACATCAGTGATAAACCCTCTGAAAGAGAAATTAGGAAAACTATCCCATTCACAATAGCCTCAAAAAAATAAAATAAAATACTTGGGAATTAATTTAACAAAAGAGGTAAAAGACCTCTACAATGCAAACTACAAGACACTGAAGAAAAAAATTGAAGAAGACCTTAGAAAATGGAATAATCTCCTATGCTCCTGGATAGGCAGAATCAATATTGTCAAAATGGCCATACTTCCCAAAGCACTATATAGATTCAATGCAATTCCAATTAAAATCCCAACATCATTCCTTATAGAAATAGAAAAGGTAATCATGAAATTCATTTGGAAGAATAAGAGGCCCAGAAATAGCCAAAGCAATCCTTAGCAAGAAGAGTGAAGCAGGAGGCATCACAATACCAGACCTTAAATTATACTACAAAGCTATAGTAACAAAAACAGCACGGTACTGGCACCAAAACAGACATGTAGACCAATGGTATAGAATAAAAGACACAGAGATGAACCCATTTAAATACAGTTATCTCAGTTATCTTATACTAGACAAAGGAGCCAAACACATACACTGGAGAAGATAGCCTGTTCAACAAATAGTGCTGGGAAAACTGGAAATCCATATGCAGCAAAATGAAACTAAACTGCTATCTTTCACCATGCACAAAATTCAACTCAAAGTAGACCAAGGACCTGGGAATCAGACCAGAGACCCAATGCCTAATAGAAGAAAAAATAGGCCCAAATCTTCATCATGTTGATTTGGACCATACTTCCTTAACAAGACTCCTATAGCACAACAAGTAAAATCAAGAATCAACAAATGGGATGGATTCAAACTAAAAAGCTTCTTCTCAGCAAAAGAAATAATCAATGAAGTGAACAGAGAGCCGACATTCTGGGAACAAATCTTTGCCACACACACATCTGATAGAGCATTCATCTCCAGGATATATAAAGAACTCAAAAAACTTAACATCATAAAAACAAACAACCCAATCAAGAAATGGGCCAAGTTGTTGAACAGGCACTTCACAGAAGAAGGTATACAATCAATCAACAGACATATGAAAAAATGTTCAACATCTTTAGCAATCAGAGAAATGCAAATCAAAACTAAGATTTCATCTCATGCCAGTCAGAATGGCAATTATCAAGAATACAAACAACCATAAGTGTTGACGAGGTTGTGGGGGAAAAGGCACGCTCATACATTGTTGGTGGAACTGCAAATTGGTACAACCAATTTGGAAAGCAGTATGGAGATTCCTTAGAAAACTTGCAATGGAACCACCATTTGACCCAGCTATCCCACTCCTCGTCTATACCCAGAAGACTTAAAAACAGCATACTACAGTGATGCAACCACTTCAATGTATATAGCAGCTTGATTCACAATAGCTAAACTGTGGAACCAACCTAGATGCCCTTCCATAGATGACTGGATAAAGAAACTGTGGTACATATACATAATGGAATATTACTCAGCAATAAGAGAGAATAAAATTATGGCATTTGCAGGTAAATGGATGGAGTTGGAGAATATCATGCTAAGTGAAGTAAGCCAATCTCAGAAAACCAAATGCCAAATGTACTTGTTGATAAGTGGATGCTGATCCATAATGGGGGGAAGGACATGGGAACAATGGAGGAACTCTGTTCACAGGGGTGTAAGGGTGGAGGGGGCATGGGGACAGTAAAGGTGGTGGAATATGATGGTCATCATAGCCCTAGCTTTATGTATGGCTGTTACTAGTTTCATTGGGAGCCCCTCTCGGGATGAGGTCTGATGCAATTCAAAGCAGCAAGAGTGGGACTCTAAAAGCATAACTGGGGACATGGGACATGGACGTTCCTGAAATCAACACTAGCAAAGACAACCAACACAGCAACCTGTAGCACACCACTTCTTTCACAATCTCTTGGCACAAGAAACATTTCTTTGTTTTTCAAATAAAAATTTTGAAACTTTAAAAAAAATGTTTCATACAATAATGGTAAAATAGAACAACTTTCTATGTACCAGACACTGGTCTAAGAACTTTTGGGGTAAATGTTAATAATAGATTTTATTTAACCTAATACACCTGAAATATTATCATTTATGGCCAAAATTTTAGTCCTTTTTCTACAATAGGTCTTTAAAAACTAATGTTTATTTCACACTTACTAGACCCTTTGAATAGTTTGGATTATCCATATTTCTAATGCTCAGGAGTCACATGTGGGTGGGTGGGTGTTCTAGTGAACATAGCACAGAGAGCCATTGGAAGCATTAAAATAATTCATCTCATCTAGGAGATGCAAAAGATAAAGCACTCATCACAGAGTCTGGTGGATAGAAAACACACATAAGTGTTATCTCTGTCTTTTCCCACCCTCTGTGACAAGATGGTTTATAGTTTTCAGAATTGAATATGAACACTGTCTTCTAAGACCCTGAATTCCTCACCTCTTATTTACCTTCCAGAAAGTACAAGAGCACCTTTACCACCATCATCCTGCCAGGAGCACCGTGTTTCTGGCCTGAGCTGCTGCAATAGTTCTCCCACATAGTGTCCCACCATCTGTCCCTACTCCCTCCATTCTCCACTGAGCAGTCAGAATGCAAACTAGACACAAGATCAAATTCACCATTTTACTTATTTTAAGCACGTAATCCTGCGGCATAGGTACATACATATCACTGTGCAACCATCACCACTATCCATCTCCAGATTTTTTTCATTATTCCAAACTGAAACTCTGTATCTATCAAACACTAAGTCCTCGTTCTCTCATTTCCCCCAGTCCTTGGTAGCATCTGTTCTACCTTCTGTCTCTAGATTGGCCTATCCTAAGCAGTTCATACACATGGAATTATACAATATTTTCATTCTGGTGTCCAGCTTATTTCATTTACTATGTTTTCAAGGTTCTTCCATATTGCGGCATGCATCAGTAGTTTGATTATTGTTAACTGAATAACATTCCATTGCCTGTATATGCCACCTTTATCCATTTATCTGTGGACCCACAATTGGGTTGTTTTTATTCTTTGGCTATTTGAATAGCGATGCTACGAACATTAGGATACAAGGATCCAAGAACTTTTTAATGCATTATCTCACTACATCCTACCAACAACTCTGCAAAATAGATACTAATATTATTCACATTTTATAGATAGGAAGAAATAGGCACAGAGAGGTGAAGTCATAGGTGGTGACTGTCAGGCCAGCATAACGTGAAAAGGATTGGAAAGCACTATTCTTTTTTTTTTTTTTTTAATTTTTTTTGGTTGTAGATGGACACAATATCTTTATTTTATTTATTTTTATGTGGTGCTGGGATTGAACCCAGAGCCTCACACATGCAAGTTGAGAACTCTACCACTGAGCTACAATTCCAGCCCCTGGAAAGCACTCTTCTATGATAATGCTACAGCTGCTTCATTAAAAGTATGGAGAACTGGGAAAAGCAATGTGGGAAAAGTGAAGAAGAGAAAAAGAAATGGTGGCAGTAAAAGGAAAGATAAACCAGGATGATAGCTGGCAAGCACAGTAGAGTTAAGGTAACGATTATCTGAAGATGGAGAAGACCTTGGAGAGTTTACAACAGATTGAAGATTCATAATGGATTAATAGCCAATTAAAGGAGATTTCAAAAATCAACAAAAAGATTACGACATAAAAATAAAATGCCTAGAAGGATTAAGTAGAGTCAGGCAGATAAAGTGATTATTGGATTTATTGTGCTTTAATCCAAAAAGGAAAGATGCTATACTTTCTATGATGTCACTAAGCTTGTGAAACAGCAGACGTTTGCTATAAATATGGATGAAAGGATTAGGAATCATGCTTAACCGTGGCAGAGCTGCGCTCATTAGGAAGAAAGCATTGTTCTAAGTGACATGCTACCTTGCTTGTCTCACTCTCTCTGAATCCTTTTTCAAGAATTTGCAGCAGCTGCTTTTTCTTCACCATAACTTCAGGATCAAAAACATAAAAAAGGCACTCCAGCATCTTGCGATAGCTCCTTAAGAATAATTGAAACAAAAAAATTTAAAAAAGGTTGAGAATTGACTTCACAAAAGTTTAGCCATAGATAACCAAATGATATATCTACGGGGATATTTTCTGTTCACATTAGATGTTCCATGATTAATACTTCCACACTACTCTTACTCTCAAAAGGAGGCCCAATGTGGATAAATTATGAGGTAATCCTACCCATGGAAGATGCACTAAAAGGAAGTGTTTACTAAAAGGGTATATTCTCAATAATGTTAACTTAAAGAACTTTTAGAAACTAAAGCCAGACTTCTAAAAATTGTTCATTACAAAATTTAACTTCTTACTCTGAATCATGCATGCTTTCGTGATCCAAAAACTTTTGAAATTTCTCTTCGAATTTTAGTCTCAGAATACGGTTGTTAACTTTAATGACACGTTTTACTTTTACTCCTGTAACACCATATGTTCTGAAATCCCATGTACAGAAACGTGATAGAATTAATTCATAGCAGGAATTAAACCTATGTGAGAATACAAAATATACATAAGGAAAATAATAGATTTTCTTTAAAATGCTTAAGAACACAAAGTTACATGTAATAAAAGTTATGGCTTTTATTTTGTTTTTTGCTAAAGACATAGAGCAGATCTATTTTAGTTCAAACTGGGCATTCTGATTCAATCAATAAAAGGATGCTTACATTTCTTGTATTATTTATTATATATTTCTTTGACCTAAAAGGCATGTTAGTTGAGCAATCCTTCCTGAAACACTTTCTTGTAGGGTTCAGTGAAACCTTCCCATTTTTGGCTTTCCTCTTATTTGCTGCCCCTTCACAGTTTCACAGTTTTCTTTGCTGATTCTTTTTTTTTTTTTTTCAGTTGTAGGTGGACACAATATCTTTATTGATTTATTTTTATGTGGTGCTGAGGATCGAACCCAGTGCCTCACACATGCGAGGCAAGCGCTCTACCACTGAGCCACAATCCCAGCCCCTGCTGATTCTTTTTTAAAGACCTTTTCCCCCCTCCTTTATGCTAAGGATTGAGCCCATAGCCTTAGCATGCTAGGCAAGCATACTATTATTGATCTACACTCCCAGTACTCTGCCAGACTTCTAAATGTTGGGGTCCTCAGAGACCAGTGTTTGGCCTTGTTGTTTCCATAAACACTCTCCCTAGGTAATAACTTCATTTGGTTCCTTGGTTTTATATGTATGGTAATAAATTACAACATTTTATTTCTAACGTTTCATCTCTATCTAACTTAACGGATATGCCCAGACTTGAATATTCAGCTATCTATCCTATTGGATAGGTCCACTTTCCACTCATGTATGTAAGAGGTCTTCCAAACCTAACTTATCCATCATCAGATCCTAAACCTGTTCCTCCCATCTCAGCATATGGCACAACCATCTAACTCATAGCTTAGGTCAAAACCACAGGAATAACCCTCTTTTCCCCTCTTTACCAATATCTAGTTCTGCATATCTATTCACTTCTCCACCTAAAATAATAGCATGCTGAATATAATCCTCTTTCCTCATCACACTGCTACCATCCTAGTCCAAGTCACCACTGTGTCTCATTTGGACTACTGCAATAACTTTCCAACTAGGGATAGAGAAGTGAAAGAGGCAGTCTTTCTGCCTCTCTTAGTCCCCTATTCCAAGGGGAATAGATACAAAATATAGTAAAGCCATAAATAAAACAATTTATAAACTGATGAGGGCTCTAAAGAAAGAGAGGCTTGAATGTGACAGGAGGCCTACTTAAGATCAGGTCTTAGGGAAGATCTTTCAGATAAGAGCTGATTTGAGAGGAGGAGGAAGAGGAGGGGCCGGTTAGGGGAAAATCTCAAGAACAAGTATGTATTGGAGTGCTCGTTAGCCCTCTGCTTCCCTCACCTGGTCACTCATAAAATTATAATCCTGTTTTTAAAAAGTAGCATTAATACCCTGATAGGGATTAACTGGGTGGTAATTGTAGGCAGGTATGAGTGCCTAGAGGAAGTGGGTCAACAGGGGAGTGCCTGTGGGGTATATTTTTGTCCTTGTTGAGTAGAGCTCTCTCTCTACTTCCTGGTGGCCATATCTTGAGTCTCTTACCTCCATCTTACTCTTTCACAAGGATGTCCTGCCTTACCTCAGGCCCTGAGGAATGGAGCTGGCCATCTATGGACTGAGACCTCTGAAACTGTGAGCCCTAAAATAAAATATTTCTCCTCTAAAATTGTTCTTGTCAGGTCTCTTGACTATAGGAGCAAAAACACTGACTAGTTTCAATTAGTAAATAGCTGACTATGCTGCATGAGAAATGTTTTTTAAATGGG
The DNA here is from genome assembly GCA_004024805.1 of Geosciurus inauris. Lineage (NCBI taxonomy): Eukaryota > Metazoa > Chordata > Mammalia > Rodentia > Sciuridae > Geosciurus > Geosciurus inauris. The sequence continues at coordinate 31,189 of PVHX01015480.1, forward strand.
ACCTTTTAAAATTATAAATGGATATTCTGATTGGTGATCCTATGCACTTAAAACTATTTTTAAAGTTATATTTAAATTTCAAACAGATTTACCAGTCATCAGATCGAGTGCCTTCTTCAAAATGGATGTTTCCCACAGTCTCCAACTCAATTAGTAAAAATGGGATCAATAAGCCATGACTTTTCTTCTTTTGTTTTACTTCAATGCGATAAATTGCTTCAATTCTATTAAAGAAAAATAGATATACAACTATTGGAATAATCTAAAAATCACAACACTAAAATTCATGATAGCTTTTTTAAAAAAACTGATATTAAAATACACCAGTTTCCTCTTTTAAAAGTATTTTTGTGATTTTGTTTTATTTTTAGTAAGTTATACTTGATAGTGGGGTTCATTTTGACATATTCTTACAAGCATATGACATAGTTTGCTCCATTTTAATCCCCAGTACTACTCCTTCCCTCCCCACCTCCCACCTCCCGATCCCCTTCCTCTACTGTATTGATCTTCCTTCTATTTATTTATTATTTTTAGTTGATACATTAGATTTATGTATAAAATTGGAATGCATTATAATATATTCATCCATAACCTAGTATAGTTTGGTCAAATTCATTCTCCAGTTCTTCTCCTTTCCTTCCCCACCTCTCTCTCCCTTGGTTCCCACTTCTGCTCTACTGGTCTCCCTTCTGTTTTAGTGACATCCCCTTTTACTCCATGTATTTTCTCTTCAGCTTCTCATATGAGAGAAAACTTGTTGTTATTTCTTATATTTAACTTGTTGTTAAATAAAGTCAAGGATCTACTTTTGGCAATTAAAATCACCTTGAAATTCATTAGCCTCAGAATAGTAATTCAAGATAAAAAGACTGTCTTGGCTCTAACACCCCAGGCTCTCAGATCTTAAACAAGTCATTTAGCCTTTTTCTGACCAAGTGTTCTCAGTAAGATAGCAATGTTGATAGTACCTATATGTAAAAAGGCTTTTTTGAGGATAATATGTAGAACTCATAGTAAAAGAATCTAAAATGCTGCCAATAAAATTATTTCAGGGCAAACTCACTTATATACTTTCTAACTTAGCAAATAAAAATTGTACAATGTAAGAACTATGAACTAAATAAGAACTATGTATGTGTTTTGCTGGGTCTCATCTATTTGGTGTGTTTCTGTACCAGTAATGCTTTATTGTTTTTAGTGGAGCCCTAAGAGCAATGATGTGTCACACAGTCATTCAGAGGAAGCTCAGTTTCTAATTAAAAGCTGCAAAACACTGTATGCCAGCTTTGAACCAATAATACTTATATGTACAAGAAACTGGAACTAAGAACATATTTCAGATTTTACTTCATACTATAATTCTTTCCCATCCTGAAGAAGTTCCCTAACTGAGCTCAACTGATAGGCCCAAACATTCTTATTCTCATGTTTCAAATCTGAACTAGACAATTCATTAAACATACTCATCTAGTTTTTTGTTCCAGAATGTTACCCTTTCATTCAAGGCATTTAGTTTGGTCAGTATCTTCTGTTGAAGACTTGGGTCTTCTGTGACAATTTCACGATTTTTTGGTTTTTCAACCTCAGTTACTTTATTGTTATTGGATCTATCACTGTACCCTTTGCCAGATCCTTTGAGTTCAGCCAGTTCTCGTTCCAACTGGTGAAAAATAAAAACATCGGAGAGCAAAATAAAAATAAAACATGGCAAAGACAAAAACTGGGTTAAGATTAATCTTCTAGTGAAACATAGCCAACAGTAACTTATATTAACAAAGACGAAATCTAGGTAATAAATAGGCCAAGCTTCACATAAGCATGTCAAACACATGATTTCAACTTTGATGCAGGTTTGGTCAGCTAATTTCTCTTGAACAAATAATGACCTTAGATACCTGAAATAGGACAGGCTCTCAACTGAAAATAAGCAAATAAATAAATTATGAAATACTGAATTTGCTTATGCTAAAGACAAAGTAAAAATAAAAATAAATTCTGGTTTTGGTATAAATAAAAAATTAAACATCAAATAAAATAATTTTTAACATGTTTCCTTTTCAATTTTCAATATTTTTTCAATTATGGGCTCTAGAAAAAAGGTTAACCATAAAAAAATATCCAAAAGCTTGTATACAGGGGTACACATTTTTTTCCTTTTGCCTTAGTCACCTATATGGCTCAAACCAGCAATAGTATTTTTTTTAGATTTTGATATACTAGAGGATTTAGTTCATAATGAATTTTTATTGCATTAACTTGGATATGTGAAAACAATGCACTAAATATTATTTATCTTGATTACTTAAGGCTTTGGGCACTCTCAAAATTTTGGGCCCAAGGCAAGAGCTTCATTTAACTCACTCTAATTCCAACCTTGTAAGATTTCAGGGTAAATTGTACTGTATATAAAATAAAAAATCTACTCATTATCTATATTTCTTTTCCAAAACGGCTATATGGACCTATTGAAAACAAATTAGTTATATTTATATGTGTCCATAGTCTACATAATCAATAGCCATTATTTTTTATATTTGAACATTTCACTTAAGACAAGTTAAACATTGTTAATCTGAAAATTAATCTCAAAATGCTCTAAAATTCTAAACTTTTTCACGCATTTCAGACTTTAGATTTTCAGAGTAGGGATGTTAAGTAAAGCCTGTGCAAATATTCCAAAATCTAAAACACATTTTGATCCTGAGCATTTGGATAGGTGACACTCAACATTGTATGTGCGTTTATAAAAGGAAATGGAAAATATGACTTTCATACATTGGTTTCCTGTGTTTTATTCAAATAGTTTAAATTTTATTAATGGTTTACTTTAAGAATATTTTTCTGATTATAATAATCAAAACCTGCTCATTTAGAAAAAACATTAAATATTTCAAAGCCTTGGTTTCTAACGGTTTCCTATTGGTCTATCTTGAGAATGAATAACATTTTTTTCTCTTGTTAAACAGTCAGGTAGGTTCCAAGTTTTTGTTGTTATTAATAGTGCAGTGATGAATAACTGTAGAATACAGTGCTAAGAGTAGATTTACTAAGCCAAAGGCTTTGAGTATTCTTAGGCTGTTAATATGTGTGACCTAAGTTACATTCTCCTGAGCAGTGTATTGTGTATCACGTTCACCTTTACCAACCTGCATTCTGTCATGTACTTATGCTTTGATAGTTTTATTGGTGAAAATGGTTTTCAGATATCTTAATTAACACTTGGAAATTAATGGTTGAACTCTTCTTTCAAGTGTTTATTAGTCTTTTAAAAATTTCTTCTTTTAAGTACTTTGCTCAGTTTTTCTATTTGGATATTTACTTTACATCTTGTTTCACTTATGAGTACTTTTACACTAATGATAAAATCCCTTTGTCCATCACATTTGTTGAAAACATTTTTTTCAGATTGCCATTTGTTGTTTATTTTCATTAATGCTTTTAAGTACAAAATCATTTTACTTTTTTACAATTAATCTACATTTTGTTTCACTGTGATTTCTAGTATTCCTTTTTGGTAGGCTGAGATGAACGAAACACATTTATCTATATATTTATTCTTGAATTTTTTCATGTTTTTATTTGATTACTGCTGCCCACCCTGTAGTTACTTTTGGTAAAGTTAAATTAAGGAACCAGCTCCCCTACTTCCGAATAGCTTGACTATTTTTCTAATCCCATTTGTTGAACCATCTGTTATTTCTTTATACTTTCAAAACATTCAATAGATTTTTGTATATAAAAGGGGGTTTTTAGGCAAATAATCCTTAATCTGGGGGATCCAGCTTAAAAAAGGAAATCCAGTTTATTCTAAATAAAAGACACTCATAATTTACTACAAAAGTATGGTTTGATATAAAGTTCCCACTGTATTGTATGGCTTAAAAGTATTCATAAAGGAATACCTTAGCACAATAAATAAGAAAATGAATTTTGAGCACAGCCTGCTGGTGTCTAAGAGAAATGCGGCCGAAATAAGTCCAATGGATTTCTAACTTTCCAAATCATACTGAATCACATAGCTTTTTAAAAATTTCACAACTATATATATAAATCTATATCTTTTTTGAACTGCATATTTCTAGAAACAGAATGCAGCTTAGTTAAGTACCTGGAATCAAAATACTTTTAAGGCAAACAACTTGAAATTCAGCATTAACGTTTTATGTAAATAAACACATATATATGTGTATACATACATACATACAATTTTGCTATCTTATCTGACAGTTATCTTAAGATATAGATGCTGAAATTTTGCATTGTTAAACCTTACATTTTTTTTCACAAAGCTGAATAATTTTATTCGTTCTTCTGGCAACTTCTGCAATTTGCATTTTCTATCGTTCAGTTTTTCAAGGTCTTCATTAAGATGCCTCTGAACAGTTTTTATACGCATATTGTAATACATTATTTTTTTCATTGCTGTGGTCTAAAAGCAAGAAAGATAACAACAAAAGATCAGCAAAAACAAATTATAGGTAATTATTTGTATGAGATGTTCTATATAACAATTTGAAAGTTTTGTTAGCTCAATCACTAATAACAATAGCAGCAGTGACAATGGCTCATAGGGTTCTATATTTAAATTTAATATGCACAATATAAAATTCCAAAGATTCTTTTTGTGGATAATATTTATGTGTGAGGCATATTCACATTTATTTCCAGGATGACAACACAAAGAAACTACAGATAGAATTAAATTTATAAAATAGTATCATTTGAATAATGGGACGGTACTACTAAAGAAAACATAACTACATTATTCCTATTTGAATAACTGAGGGAAAAATAAAGTAATACAAAAGAATTAAAAGTAAATGTAGTACTACTCAATTCATTCTGTAATATCCTGACTAAGAAATTGGATTTTATTTCTTTTTCCAAATCTATAAAAGGATACTTTGCATGAACTGATTTTAGACGGAGCAAATGGCTGAAATGTCAATCTAATCTAATCATCTTGAAGTCCTTAATACTAGTGGATCATCCAGTTATTAGTGAGTTAAACATGATAAGTTAATTAAATCCATCATTATGAAATGGTGGTTGAGAGTTGTCGTAGCCAAAAAGAACCATCTGAGAACATAAATCAATTAGGTACGCCGTAAAAATGGTTTTAACCTGGTTTTAATCATTTACCTGAAATAATGATGTTTCTCTTAACCAAGAAATCCATATCTAGAATAAATTGGAAGACTCTAGTTTTAGACATGTATTTTCTATAACTGTAGGCTCTTTCTGTGTGATTTATTTAGTAAAGAGTGTGTATATTTTAGATCCAAACAGAATTATTTGGTATAAAACACAGAATAGAAATAAATATATGGTATGATGAGCAGGCCAAAAGAATTTCCTTTTCATGTCCATAAGAAGTTCTGCAACTGAAATCACTAAATTCCTCTGCCAAAAATAAGGCACTGATAACTTAGAACAGATAAAAAATGTTTTAGTATGATAATAAGCTAATTAAAAATTTCTGATTAAGAAGAAGAAGAAAATTCCTGATTAATCAGAAGAAAAAATTGTAACTTAAGAAATAGCAAATGATGTTTTTCTTTTCTTTTCTTTTTTTCCATTTTTGGAGAAATGGAAAATTCAATGCAAAATTCTTTGAGTAAGTAACAGTTATAAAGAATTTATAATTAATTCTTAAGTTTAAAACAACAACAAAAAAACCCAAACAAACAAAAAGATGGGGTGGAAGGAGTTTATTTTGCCAGAAAAAAAATACAAGATATAAAGTTAAGTTTCAGATAAGCAATAATATTTTAATATCATACTTACTAGACATAGTTATTTAATTATACTAAAACATTCATTATTGTTTCTATGAAATTCAAATTTAATTTGGATTCCCCCAAGTTAGAGACAAAAAGGATTCAAAATATTACATTTACTTAGTTTAAGCATTTTTAAAAAATATTTATTTTTTTAGTTGTAGGTGGATAGAATATCTTCATTTTATTTTTATGTGGTGCTGAGGATCGAACCCAATGTCTCACGCATGCTAGGCGAGCACGCTACCACTGTGCCATAACCCCAGCCCCTGTTTAAGCCCCTGTTAAGCTTAAACAGTATATTGATACAGTATATTCATATGTATCAAAAACAAAAATATTGGGCTGAGGCTGTAGCTCAGTGGTAGAGTGCTTGCCTCCATGCGTGAGTCACTGGGTTCGATCCTAAGCACCACATATAAATAAGTAAATAAAATAAAGATACTGTGTCCATGTACAACTAAAAAATTTTTTTTAAAATAAAAATAAAAAAATATTAAAAGATATGAAGAAAACTGTACTTCCCATCTATTTCCCATTCCAAGTTGCCCCATCTTTCATGGGTAATCACTGATTTTAGTTTCTAATGTATTTTTCACATTTCTTCTATTTTTTCCATTTTATTAAGAATTTACCTGTATCTTTATGAATTGTGATATTTTACTATTCCTAAACTTTTTCAAAATCACTTTTGTGTGTTACAACAATAAAACATTTATCATAAGGGACTGTTGTTTAAGAATATATATTAAGATTCTGGAAAAATAAGGAAGACTGTCTTGTAAACTACAAATCAACTTTGTAGGACAACTGTACGTAATTTGCTTTTTGTATCTGGAATTTTAAGAGTTGATGCCATAGTCATTTTTAAGAACTTTGGTATAATTGCTTGCCTATTAAAACAGGAAAGTTTTCCTTAAAAAAATTAATCTAATTAATGCTAAATTTGATTGCATGTTTGTACTAAGACAACTTTGATCCCTTTGCTTCTTTGATGGCCAAAACCAATTAAAAATCATACAGAAATATACTTAAGTATGGTTTCATAGCAATCATTTTTATAGAACCTAACAATTAAGATGGACTTTATGCACATTAACTCACTAGATCCCTACGACAGCCTGGTGTTGAAGGATAGATATTTTACTTATCATCATTTTAATAGTTCAGAAAACTGAAGTTTGGTGAGGTGAAGGATCTACCCTAAGAAAAAGCAGGATTCAAATCAAGTCTATTGATTTGAACCCACATTTTCTTTTTCCCTCTATCTCAAGCTGACTCCCTGGTGTTCCTTCTGGTAGGTTCTGTCTTTACTTGCCACTTGCAATATGAACAGACTATTTCACAGTCATGGGTAAAAATCTGAAGAACCAATAGCATTCTGTTGAAGAGTTTACCACAGACAATTGATGCAACTTGTCATTTTATGAATGGTAATAAAGAAAACATTTTAAAAATCTATATCAAGTTGGGTGCGGAGGCACATGCCTGTAATCTCGGTGGCTTGGGAGGCTGAAGCAGGAGGATTATGAGTTCAAAACTAGCCTCAGCAAAATACCAAATGACACACTACCCATCCCAACACTCCCTTGTAATTCATCTAGCCCACAACTTTAAGTACTATCTTTCTGTTTGTAATTCTCGTATTTATATCTCCAACCTGGGAAACTCCCAATCACTCATTGAATACATCCCCTTGGATGTTCAAAGACTTCAGAATTTAGATGGCTAAAATCAAATTGTTAATTCTTCCTCCTAAATTAACTTCTCCCATACTCTTCCTCTTTTTTCAAATAACCAACACTCTTTTAATTGCTCAGGTTTATAAATTAGAATTATTCTCTACTTATTTCCTCTGCACTTGATACAATAAAGTCATCAGCAAATCCAGATGGTTTCCACCTTGTAACTACTAACAGAATCTGACTACTTCTTATGTTGTCTTCCATTAACACCCTGTATTGAAACATCTACATCTCTCATCTGAGTTACTGGAATACTTTTCTAATCTTCTATTCTTAATCCATTATCCAAAGAATTCCTTTAAAACATATCTTCTTCTTTTGCTCAAATTTTTCCAGTGGCCCCATCTTACTCAAAGTAAAAGCCAAAGTACTTACAGCATTCTAGAGTCTTACACAATCTGGCCCCTACCATTCCTTTCTTCATCCCTTACTTTTCTTTCCCTCACTAACTCAGCCCCAGCCTTATGCCCTCTTTGCTGTCCTTCAAATATGAGAGGCATGCTCCTGCATCAGGCACTTCGTACTTACTGATCCTTGAAAAGCACTTCCCCAGATATTCACATGACTTACTCCCTCAGTAGTTTTGGATTTCTGCTCAAATTTTGCATTATAAGAAAATCCTTTTCTGGCAATTCTATACTAAAAGAGCCAATACCCCTTTCTCTGTCCTTATTAACAACCTCTTTTCATTTGTCTTTGTTTAATTTTTCTCCATAGCATTTATCATCATCTGACATGCCAGTCATTCATTCATTCAGTTACTTATTATCTGTCTTCTTCGCTGGACTATACACTCTAAGAAAGCAGGAGCTGATTTGCTTACTCTGCATCTCTAGTTTCTTAACCTGTGGCCAGAATATAATAGGCATTACATATTTGTTAGATAAATGAGCCAACCAAATAATTTTGTGAAGCACTCTGTTTACCTTTGCAGAATCTCTGTTTGATGTAAAATTAGAGAAAATAGAAATTTTAAAAATATGGTTGATACTGGGAAGTTTTGCAGGGTTTTTTTTTTAAGCATTACTAGAGAAAACATTCCTCCCTAGGCCTCCAATGATGCTGAACATCTGCTAGTAGACAATGGCACTAGCCTTTTGCTCCATATTACAAGACAGTTCACTTCTCAGATTAAGAATGGAGAAGAGAATAATCTCGATGTTAGAATAAAAGTGAAGAAAAAGAACTTGGGAATTAATCCCTAGCAGGAAAGAAAAACAAGATAAATGGATAAAGACATTCTTTATTTATGTTGAGAAGATGCATGGTCCACAAAGTGGAAAGTCCCTCATATGGGGCATCCACATTCTTGGCACATTCTAGATACTCAAAGTCAATTTATGATTAACTGAATGAACAAATGGTGCAAAGAGAGTGGCATTGGACTGAAAAGAGAGGTAGAAAAATGATACAGAAATACTAGTAATAAGCATGGAGAATTCCTATGAACTCCAGTATGACATTATAGATCCCTTGGTGACATGTAAAAAGTCCCTTACTGAAGGTTCATTGTCAGCAACAGCCCAGGAGCCACTCTCTATGACTGCAAGAGTGTAATGAGGGAAGAATGGAGGAACTTTGGTCAAAGGGGAGGAAGAGGAGGGGCGGGGACATGGGTGCAGAAAAGATGGTGGAATGAGATGGACATCAATGCCCTAGGTATACATATGACTGCATATACGGTATGACTCTACATTGTGTACAACCAGAGAAGTGAAAGGTTGGCTTCATTTGTGTACAATGAATCAAAATGCATTCTGCTGTCATGTATACCTAATTATAATAAATACAGTTTTAAAAAAGAGTGCAATGAGAGTATGTGGAGAGCCACTTGTACTCTGAGGGAATCTCAAACCATCCTTAATTAGATTAAAATCTATCTAATGTTTGGCAAACTACCATTACTCATGGATACTTTCTAATTTCTATATGTAATATTCCAGATGAGTGTAGTTACTTGTTACATTTTTATTCTTATTTTAATCTAAAATATAGATATTAAATTTTTATATACAGCACTAGTTCAGTTAGTTTAACACTAATGAATGTTTCAGATTTCCTTCTCTTAATTTTGTACAGATTATGAACAATTTTTAAAAGATTTTCACCATCTAGTATTATCATCAAATTCTAGTATTAATGTTATTATTCATATGCTTTTATGTAAAATATCTTCTTTACTGGGTAAAAGAAGAATTAGAGACAAAAACTGCTGGGACACAGATAGAAAGAAATTAATTATCAAACATAAGTCACAGATAGTTGATTACGAATACACTTACATCTGCCAGTTCCTTGATTTGTTTGGCGGACACATCAAATGTGTCAAGTCTTTGAAGGCAAGGCAAATGATACAATACATGTGTGGAATAATTACACAGCAGACAAACCGGATTGGTTTTATATTGAGGATCATTTAGACACAAATCCTTCAAGTGAGGCAGCCTGGTTAAATTAGTGAGGTCCTAAAACAAGAATAATGATAATGTCCAGTTAATTAAGTGTGAATGTCCATTTCTGAAGGAGGCATTTGAACACCTGAGGTCACCTATTATCTAATATAACACATTCTATCTACCCACTTAAACACGTTAAAGTAATTCAGATGGCAAAAATGTTCTTTAATGAAAAACATGTTGAATTCTTGAAGAAAAGATCAACAATAACTAACATCAGACTTTGTACAACTATATATTTTCTGTTTACGAAACCACTAAACCAACTTGAACCTTGGAGCCATCATACATGGTCCATCTGTGCACAGCTCCTTTTGTTAACAATTGCCTCCAGGGTTCCTGGAGTGCTCTGCTTCCTTTACCTCTATGTCTTACACTTACCACCTAGAAATACTGCTCTCCATCTTCCTTGCTCCTCAGATATTCACCAAAGGTTAGGGGAGCCCATTCTGTTACAAACAATCACCATGGAATTCTTGATTTCTCATTGTTTTTTGTTTTTTTGTTTTTTCTATAAATGCCCCTTCTACTTGTTATGGTCAACTAATACCTAGCTTTCTTTGAGGGCCTCAGTTTCCTCACAATCTATGGAGGGGGAAGGATTGATCATGTATTCCCAGATCAATATTTCTCCTTAACATATTTTATTTTAATCTTTAAGTCATTGTTTATATTTTCCTTTTTTTGTCATCTGGTCCTTGCTTAACTCTTCAGTCTTGCCTCTCCCTGCTTAAATTCTAATATATTATGTTTTGGCCATACTGAACTATTTGTAGTTTCAGAATGTGCCAGAACCTATTTTGTCTTTAGACCTTTACTCATACGCTGTTCATTTTGAGTTGACTGAACTTCACCCAGATTCACATATTAATTTGTCTAGGCCCAATCCAGTTTTCATCTTCTTTAGGAACATTATTTCAGACTCCAAGGTTGGGGTAAAGATGTTCCACCTATGAGCTCTTTTAGCCAGTTGGCTTAATTTTGTTACAGAATTTATCAATCTGTATTGACAATTGCTTGTGAACCCAGCAAGCCTCGTGCCAAGGGTCTATATGAGCTTTAGCATTCAGTCTACAGTCTAAGAATTGTCTTTACATTTTTAAAGTGTCATAAAAAGAAGGTCATCTGTGATCCAAAAAACCTAAACTGTTTTCTATCTGGCCTTCTACAGAAAAAGTGTACTAACCACTGATTATGATTAACTGAATGAACAAATGGTGAAAAAGTGTACTAACCACTGAGACAAACTCCTTGAAAGCAGGGCTTGTACCTTAATGTTGTATTCCCAATACTCAGCACTTAAAATGCAGTAGGCTTTAAGTAAACATGTGAATTGAATCATTATTATTTTCTATCAGTCTCTTTCCAAGACAACCTTACACTTTCCTTATTTTGAGGATATTTCCTTATTTGAGGATATTTTGAGGAGGGTGATAGGGTGGGGTGACAACTTAAAAGGATGCGATGATAGTAGAATGAGAATCAGAATTAGCAGAAATTCAAAGAAAGAACCAGGAAGTATTAGTTTGAAAGATAAATTATAAATGGAATGGGAAGGAGAGAATGAAGTCAGGTTGCTGAAATAAAGAGTAAGGGTCAGGTTACCAATATGTGCCCAAACTCTTTAGTAAGTATATGGTTCACTGGTCTGACCTAGGCTAGTTCTGGGCCCATAATTGGAGTGGGACTAAGCAGGATTTCTCTAAAAGGGAGACTTATAGACAGAGCTATGCACATAATTATTTGGCTGAATTCTGCTGGAGCAAGGAAGGTAAACTATCTGATGTCCCAAGAGAAAAAGATACCCTTTGATTACTGAATGGCTATGTTGCACTTGATCATCAGTCTGAGTTAGGAGATAGTAGGTGTGAACTCAGAAATCCTACAGAGGAACCCCCTACCTACACTCAAAAGTCAGATGACATCAGAGTCCACAAAGGCACAAAATGTCATTGAAAATTAGAGTTATGGTGCCTGGTATGAATGGAAGGGGGAAACAAGTTATTCCATTACCACTAGGATAGTATCTTTTTAGGGTGGGGCAAAAGGTTAAAAATAAAAATCTAGGTAACAGTGTTTCAGAAACATTTCTAATATGAGGATGGTAAGGTTCCTGTGAATCACATTCAATGTTTTTATGATAAGTAGCCATCATTATCATACATAGTCTTTCTAATATTATATCTTAACAGTGAATTTTCACAATAGTCCTATGTTATCTCCATTTAAAATATAAGGACACAGAAATACAACAAATTAATATAAAGTATAATAGAAATAAAGCGATAAAACAACACATATTTATTATCCAATCCTTACTATGTGATAGTGACTATTTGAGGAACTTTATGTTGTTTTTCACTGAAACTTCATGCTACAACCGTATTATGCTACCTCTACCTCTGGTATGGGTCAGGGCTGGAACTAACAGATCTTTCTTCTTACTCAGCCTGTGCCTGTAATCACCAGAAGGCTGCCTGGCAAATTACAGTAAGATAAACTTCCATGGTTTCTTGGCAGGGCAATCCCATCTCCTCCTAGCATGTTGCACTAATCTCCTTCAGCCTCAATCTCATGAGTCTCTCCCTTGCCCTGTTCCAGTCACACAAGACGTCTACTTTCTTGATTTGGCCATACTCCTTCCCACCACTTATGGCCCTCTTCCATGTTCTAATTTTGCCTGGAATGTTCTCCCTTGACAACCCCTACTCAGATTTCACACGTTAACTAAACATTACCCCACTTTAAGGATGTCTTATCCTGACTCCACAAGGCTAGGTCACCTTTTTATATGTTGTCACAACACTCTAAATTTATCTTTCACCAATTCTATGATTTCTTCTGTAATTGTAACATATTTAAACCTAAAGTTTTATCCATATTTCACATTGTTTTCTTGGAATAGATTCCTAAAAGCAGATTCGATAGGTAAAAATGATAGAAATCTTTTTAAAGGACTTGGTATATAATGTCTAAATGCTTTCTGGAAAGCTCTACCAATTCAAATAACTCCCAACAATCATATTAATGTCCCTCTTACCCTAATATTGCTATCATAGAGTACTATGTTTATTTAAAAGTTGCCTATTTAAAATATTATCAGTTTAAAATTACATGTTTTAATTTGCATTCTATTCATTCTCAATGAAATTGAAAATTCTTTTATGAATTTACTAGCCATTTAGAGTTCATTCTGTGAATTATTTGATCATTTATTCTTTCTTCTACTGGGTATATTAAGTTAGTTGTTTAAAATGGATTTAATAGTAAGAATATTAACTTTAGCCTACCATACTCTAAAAATAATTTTCCACATTTTTTCCTTTTAATTTTATGATGTATTTAATAGACTTAAGTTTAAAATTTCCATGTAGTTATAGACTTGAAGAATTTGTGTATCTTAAACTAGCAGAACTAGAAGAGGGAAAGACAAATATACATATACAACCCACTATCTACCTTACTGGCTATCCCTGTGACAATTGCTACCAACCTCTGAATATTTCTAGTTTTAAACGTGGCTTATTTCCCATGTGTTAAATCTGATCAATCATCTGACAGTTTCAGTAGCAGAACAGGCAATCTGCCACGTTCCCTATGCATACCTTCTAACTCTTGTTCAGTATGTAAAGAATGCAAGGCCTGGGTTTTTTTTTTTTTTTTTTTACCCGTTTCCCCAGCACTGTGTTTGCAGTGAGTAATCTTGAGAGATGAGTTAGTATCTCTTCTCCATCCTTATTCCCTCTACAGAAAGCAGACTTGCTTCCAAAAAAGTAGATTCCCCTAGCTCAGTGTTCCTTAGTTGTGACATGATGCAAACCCAGTCTGTATTCAGAATCCATCTGGGTGCATCAGTTACCCTGTGGAACTTGGAGAGCATGGGAAACTGAAGCAAACCAATATTGTGCTCATGCTGCTTTCTATGACGTGAATAATAAAATCCTTTGTCTCAGACCCAGGAATCTCATTTCTTCTGCCAACATCCATGAAACAGTAACAGGCTAGCTTGCTCACTCAGCTGTCTTCAGTCATCCTACATTCAGTAAGGTGCTCAGTCAGGCAGATGATTGATTTAGGAAAGGGACCACAATTTGACTCCACCTAGGATCACAGATTTTTCAGTCTCAATCTCTGACTTGCTTGACCTGGCTTCCAGCCCAGCTCACTACTTAGTCAATCAGTTAAGTATCAGCAGGCCATCTAAAATACTGCCAAACACATATTAACCTAGCAGATGGGATCCCATGACTAAGATTCTTCCTTAAGACATGGACTGAGCCGGGAGTGGTGGCTCAATCCTGTAATCCCAGCACTTAGGGAGGCTGAGACAGGAGAATCGCGAGTTCAAAGCCAACCTCAGCAATGGCGTGAGACATTGCTAAGCAACTCAGTGAGACCCTGTCTCTACATAAAACACAAAATAGGACTGAGGATGTGGCTCAGTGGTTGAGTACCCCTGAGTTCAATCTCCAGTACCAAAAACAAACAAACAAACACAAAATAGGGCGGGGGGTGTGGCTGAGTGGTCGAGTGCCCCTGAGTTCAATCCCCAGTACCACAAAAAAAAAAAAAAAAAAAAAAAAGACATGGACTAACATAAGCCTATTGTTTCCATGACAAATTAGGGCAGGTATTAGGGAATTTTTCTTCATCCCTGACCTATCTATCTAATTTGACAATGGACTATCCTGTTTAAAGTTCTCTTATCCTTTAATATCTCTGATAATAATAAGTCTTCAACTTTTCTTGGAGCTTTGTTTACAAATTTTATCTTCTCCCCATTTTCTCCAAATCCCACATATATGTGCTTTATTCCAAGGGCACAGATTTATTACTCATAGCCATTTAGCCAATACGAAATGTCTTCTAGTGATTCTTAAATTGACTTCTACAATTTTGAATTTCTTTTTTTTTTTTTTGGTACCAGGGATTGAACTCAGGGGTACTCAGCCACTGAGCCACATCCTCAGCCCTATTTTTTTTTTTTAATTTTTATTCTTGTTTTATTTAGGCTTACATGTTGACAGTGTAAATTGACTCATTGTACATAGATAGAGGATAACATATCAATTCTCTAGTTGTAAGTTGTATAGAATCACAACATATATGCAGTCATACGTAAAGTTAGGGTTATTATGACCATCATATTCCACCACCCTTGCTGTCCCCATGCCCCCTCCCCCCTTACACACTTGTGAACAGAGATCCACCTTTGTTCCCATGTCCTTCCCCACATTATGGATCAGCATCCACTTATCAATGAGTACATTCGGCATTTGGTTTTCTGAGATTGGCTTACTTCACTTAGCATGATATTCTCCAACTCCATCCATTTACCTGCAAATGCCATAATTTTATTTTCTCTTATTGCTGAGTAATATTCCATTGTGTATATATACCACAGT
>PVHX01015481.1:0-46745 GCA_004024805.1 Geosciurus inauris
TCTTCTCCTCCCCCTCCTCCCCTCGTTCCTCCTGCTCCTGTCCTCCTCTTCCTTCCTGTTTGATTCTGTAAGCTCTGCCAGTTTCTTGTGTGGAGTCAGGGGAGGCAGAGGGGCTCAGAAAGCACAATGAAGCTTGAAATCTTTACTAATATGCATGATGAGGAATTGAGATTCAGGTCTCATATGATGTAAGTGAAGGGATACTGTAGTGTGAAATCTCTGCATTCTATTGTGGGGTAAATGTGAAGCATCCATAGCATTCAGTTCAGCTGCTACTTAGCTGAAGTTGGACATCAAAGAAAGTGTTTTTTTCTTTTTTTGGTTCTGAGGATTGAGCCCACGGCCTCATGCATGCCATGCAAGTGTCCACCCCTGAGCTACATCCTCAGCTGTATTCTACATCCTCAGGTCTATTTTTTGGAGGGGCGGGTACCAGGGATTGAACTCGGGGGCACTCGACCACTGAGCCACCTCCCCAGCCCTATTTTGTGTTTTATGTAGAGACAGGGTCTCACTGAGTTGCTCAGCACCTCGTCCTTGCTGAGGCTGGCTTTGAACTCGCGATTCTCCTGTCTCAGCCTCCCTAAGTGCTGGGGTTACAGGCGTGTGCCACTGTGCCCGGCTTCTAAAAGGTCTGATTTTGATGCCAGGCATTGCTCTGTAAATGTGCAGTTTTAAGGTGCACATCTGCAGGCTACGTCCTCCTTGGGGACCAGGCTGCTGCATCACGTGTAGCTACCGAGGGGCACGGGTGGCCTGGGTAAAGTGTGGAGACTGCACAGCGGCTGTGAGTGCCTTAGGGGGCAGCTCCAGCACACACCTGGCCCCTTCGCTGACGCAGCTTGGGGTCGGGGTCTCAGGGTCCCTCCTGGGAAGTGGAGCTGGGTGCAGGCCCAAGCCCATCCAGAAGCTCCTCTGTCCTGGCTTCTGTGATCCCTCCCCTGTCCTTCACTCACATCATGGAAATGTGTGGGACTCATAAAACATAAAAATACAGCTTAGCCTCAAGTTAGCTAAATGTCTACAACGAGCACTTTTCAGTTTCTTTTTTTCACATTTTTTAATGGGTACATTACAGGCATACATGATGGCGGAGTTTGCAGTTGCATGTTCATACGTGACACAATGTATCCCTCCCCGCACTCCCCTCCCTCCTCCTCCCTTCCCTGGTCCCTTCCTCTGTTCCACTGATCTCCCTCTCGTTTTCATGAGACCCCTCCCCGCACCTTTCTTTTCCTTTTTCCTCTCTGGCTTCATGGAGGAGGGATGTCATATCACTCTCGAGTTTGGCTTATTTCTCCAGTTCTACCCATTTTCCTGCAAATGACATAATTTCATTTTCCTTTGTGGCTGAATGAATCTCCATTGTGTACATACACCACATTTTCTTTATTGACTCATCCGTTGATGGACACCTAGTCTAGTTCCATAGTTCGGCTACTGTGACTCGAGCTGCTGTAAACATGGGTGTGCAGGTACCACTGTAGGACGATGATTTAATTCTCTAGGATAATACTGAGGAGAGGTGTGGCCGGGCCATGTGGGGGTGCCCTGCCTAGTCTTTTGAGGAACCTCCATGCTGATTTCCATGGTGGTGGAGCTAATTTGCAATCCTACCCACAGCGTAATGGTGTTCCTTTTTCTCCACATCCTCTCCAGCATTTACTACGGTCTGTATTCTCGATGGCTGCCATTCTGACTGGTGTGAGATGAAATCTCAGTGTAGGTGTGAGTTGCATTTCCCTAATTGCTAATGGTGTTGAACATTTAATTTTGGATTTCTATGTTTGCAAGAGACATGTGATGTGGAGAAGCCTCAAGGCCCACTGTGGTGTGGTGTGTGCCAGGAACCATCTGGGCCCCAGGCGACACGGGGGCGGCACGCAGACCCCAAGCTCTAACAGCCTCTGTATCCAGCCCATGCGGAGGCAGCAGGAAGGAGTCCCCGAGCTCGAGGGGGCCCTGACTGATGTTCAGATTTGGACCCTGTTCCTCAGTTTGGCCCATCACTTGTCTAAGATGCTAGGACCATGAACTGGGATCACTGCAAGAATGCGAGAGTGTCCTGTGAAGATCCCCCTGTGACACCTGCTGGCCACTCGCCTCTGGCCAGTGCTTCCTGTGGGCATTGGGAGCGAGGCCTCCCTCCCTTCCCTGGCTGTAGCTGCTCCTGTGTCCTGGGAGTTTTGTCTGCTCAGCCACTGGATGGGGAGGGAGCAAGCAGGCTCAGGGCGGTGGGGGTGGTATGCTCAGGTACTGGCGGATGAACGGAGCCCTGACCGTCCCTTCCATGGCCTCACTGCACCTCTGCTGGGGCTTTTTAGCTACCATTGGTGACTGCTGAGTCTAACACTGCTTCTAGAGATTTCTTGTACACGCAAAGTCTTTTTTTGGTACTTGACCAACTAGTAGTAAAGGTTACATCAAAACCCTTGAATATAGAAGATGAGGAGAGAGATGGAGATGGAGATGGGGGTGGGGATGGAGACGGAGACTGAGACGGAGAATGAGAATTTAATGCAGGCCAGGGCGAGGTGAAACAAGCACTGTTATTAATTCCTGACAAAAGAGAGAATTAGTATCACCCTTCTGCAGAGAAATTTGATATAAAGTATTTATGGCATTTGAAATGCTAATTCTAGTTTTTGAAACTGGTCTGTGGAAATACTTTGAAATATAGATAAAATTTCTTAAGTATAAAACTGTTCACCAAAACACTATTTATAGTAGCAAATGGTTGGAAACAATGCAATTGAAAGCCCTAGAAGGGTGATAAAAAATAGTGGTGCATATATACAATGTTATATAGCAATTTGATACAGTATTTTGAAATATTTTTATAATAAGTGTTAGGTTGGATCAGGGTCCAGGATGTCCAATTAGATGGACCGTCAGGGCGGCTGCAGTCAGGACAGCTGTGGATCAGAGCGGCTAGCCAGACGCTGACGTCACTAGTAGACACGCCTCCTGTCAATCAGCAGGTTTTTCCTGACTCTGGCCTTCTCTTCCTGCCCCCAAGCCCTCCCCTTCCTGACCAGGCCTTTTGAAATTGTCTGTACACCGCAGCACAAGTGCCACTCTCCCGGGCACGCTATGATGGATGGGGGAGTTCAGCCCGAGAGCGTGTATTTCCAATAAAGCCTTGCCCAGCGGCTTTGATTCATCTCCTCTAGTCCTCTGCTCTTTACAATAAGAAAAAAGTACTTATGTAAAACATTAAACAATGAAGGTAGAGTATAGAATTTTAGAGATGAAAAAAAAGTCCAAAAAAAAAAAAAAAACCGGATATAACCCACATGTCTTTATGTCTTCCATAAAATTAAACGAGCACCTCACAGAGTAGAATGCTATAGAGCAATGAAAAGACATGAGCTCCAGCTGCGTCAGATAACGTGAGTGAATCCTGTCTGTATATTGTTGAGTGAAGAATCAAGATGTAAAATACATGTAATATTATTGATTTGCATAATTTTTCAAATGTGGAGGACTCTTGGAAGTGTGTTTGTGGCTCTTCTGGACCTTGCCTGTAGAAATTCTCCCTTTCTAATTTTGGCTCATGTTCTTTTTCTGTAATGATTTTATTGTGACATCTGCCCTTTGGGAGTCCTGAAGAGGCATTGAACGGGGACAGTCCTGGGACTCCTGAGCAACATGGTTAGGGGTTCCTATTGTCCCTTTGTGTCTCAGCCATTCCAGGTGGGAGGACAGAGTGAGAGGAGCCTGCAGCCTGGTGACAGAGAGGGAGGCCCCCACACTCAGGCGGAGGGCAATCAGAGGCCCTCCACAGTGTGTGATGAGTGGTGTGGGCTACGTAGAGAAGCTGACCTGGTGTCTGGGTTCTCCTGCTCTGCAGTCCTGGGAGGTGGGCTCAGGGTGATTCCTCCCTCTGTGTTCTCCTGGGAGGGTGGGTCAGGAGGGCGGGGGTGGAACAGGCAGCTGCTCCTTCTCTGAAGTCCCCTGTGGTGCTGCTGTGGTCCAGTGCCTGCTGCTGTACTTGGTGCACTGTGCAAGTTCAGGCCCACCCCAGCCAAAGCTCAGCTCCTTTTCCCTCTGCCTGCTCCTCCTGAGTCCCACGTGTGTGTCCCCATGATGAATCCACCGGTGTCTCCTGCACAACATGGCTGTCACCAAGGTGGAGGCTGCAGTGTAGAAAAGAGTCCTGCTTGTCTTCAGTGGCTTCGGCTCAGCCCCACAAGCATGGCAGAGGCCATCCCTGGGGCCTGAGTGCCCTGAACCTTCTGCCGAGTTCGCCATAGACACCAGGCTCCTGTCGCCTGTCCTCTCCAGGATGGTGTACATGGGAAGCCCCTGCGGATGAGAGCATGTCCCGCAGGCTCGCTGACTGTGGTGGGGGGTCCCCAGACGCAGCATCCCTGGGCTAATGTGCAGATGTACTGTGTGGCGGTGGGGCCTCTCTGGACTCCCAGGGACCCTGGTGCTCAAGAGGAAGTGGGATACACAGGATGTCCCTGAAGTGCCTTGCCTCTGATCCAGGAGTCCGCCTCTTCTGCCAGCCATTTTGAGGATCCAAGGCCCTCCTGCTGAGTGAGTCAGGTGAAGCCCTGGTCCGCCAGCTGCTGCTGCTCCCACCCTGCTTCCCATCTTCCCTTTCCCATGGCTGCCATGTGGGTTTTGGGCACCAGACACGGAGACCAGAGACTCACAGGGATTGTTTGTGCAGACCCTGAGATTGAACCGTGAGTGCCATGGCAGACACATCTTTGATGTGTTTCCCAGCGCTCTGCTTCTCCATTCACACCTGACTCTGATCAAACCCTCACAACTAGTATAACCAGCCTTGTGAAATTCCATACCGCTGCATGCTCAGGAACAGATCTTAAATAGCAGCAGAATATTGCATCTTGGGTAGATCAGACACAATCTGTAGACCTGAAATTTGGCACAAAAACACTTGAGAAGTAAGTAATCTAATAAGAAAAGAAATCTGTGGAGTTGAGTCAAACTCTAAAATAACCTTCCTATTTCTGAAGTATTATTTTATGTAAGTACTGGGAGCTGTGCACTAGTTTGCATTTCTATTTCATTTATTTACATGGAATGACCTGCAATCCAAGCATGGGAGAGAAGGAAAATTGAGTTAAAATATTCCAGTCTTGGGGTCAAGTTCTTGTTTGAGGGGGGAAGGGTGGAGGAGAGGAGGTGGGGGCCCAGCTCAGCAAGGCCTTCCCAGGGAGGGCTGCAGGTGCTGGCCCTCAGGTCAGGGCTGAGGCAGTCAGCACACAGACAGCCCAGCCTCGGGCTCCAGCCACACTAAGGTAGGCTAGATGACAAAGTACAGTGCTTCCCAGCCACAAACCCAGTGCTCTTGTTCATTAAGTGCATTCTTTGAAGTCAAAGGACATGACTGTGTTTCTTGGCAATGAAGATGGCCATCACTTCACTCTGCAGCTCTTTTTGGTGGAGTGGAAACTAAGAAACTTTGTGTATAATAATATTTGGCAAAAGTCTCGACTATGAGTTAAGGAGTACGCTAAAGATGCTGGAACCTGGGCTGGGATTGTGGTGGAGCACTTGCCTCGCATGTGTGAGGTACTGGGTTCAATCCTCAGCACCACATAAAAAATAAATAAATAAATTGTGTCCATCTTAAAAAAAAAAAGGAGACTGACCACATAATCCACAGAGGAGGAGACTGCGCTATGGGCCCCCATCTACCAACGCTTGGCTGTTCCAACCTGCTTCTGTCTAGAGACAACAGCCGGGACTGGGAAGTCCATCACCAAGGTCCCTGCAGGCCTGGTTCACCAGAGGTGAGGTATTGGTAACCTGCAGGGACACTACCAGATTATAGGGTAGAAACTGTAATACCTCAGATCGGCACTGCTAGAGAGGAAGACACATGAACAACATGAAAAAACAAGGGAAGAAAGTGCCCCAAACAAACCAAGATGCTACAACAATAGAATCTATTGACAGTACAGTAGATGAAATGTCAGAGGAGGTGTTCAGAACATTCATAATTAAAATGATGCATGAAGCACAGAATAATCACTTGGAAGACAAAACCTCAGAAAATGAAGATAAAATATGAAAATAGAGTTGACCACACAGTGAAGATGATAAGAAACCATGAGCAGAACATCCAAGAACTATGGGATAACATGAAAAGATCAAATCTAAGAACTATTGGGATAGAGGAAATCACAGAGGTACAAACCAAAGGAATGCACAATCTCTTCAATGAAGTGATATCAGAAAATTTCCCAAACGTGAAGAATGAACTGGAAAATCAAATACAAGTGACTTACAGGACACCAAATGTACACAAAATTACAACAGATCCAAACCAAGGCACATTATAATGAAAATGCCTAGCATACAGAATAAGGATAGAATTTTAAAAGCTGCAAGAGAGAATGTTCAGATTACATACAAGGGGAAACCCATTCAGATCTCAGCAGATTTGTCAACCCAGACCCTCAAAGCTAGGAGATCCTGGAACATCATATACCAAACTCTGAAAGAAAATGGGTGCCAAACAAGAATCTTATATCCAAATTAAGCTTCAGATTTGATGACAAAATAAAAACCTTCTGTGATAAGCAAAAGTTAAAAGAATTTATAATGAGAAAGCCTGCACTACAGAACTTTCTCAGTAAAATATTCTATGAGGAGGAAATGAAAAACAATAATGAAAAATGGCAAAGGGAGGAACTACACTAAAGGAAAAGCCAATCAACAGAGAAACCAAGTCAAATTAAAAACCAAAAATAAACCAAAATGAATGAGAATACATACAATATTTCAATAATAACCCTGAAAATTAATGGCCTAAACTCATCAGTCAAAAGACACATACTGGCAGATTGGATTTAAAAAAAGACCCAACAATATGTTACCTTCAAGAGACTCATCTCATAGAAAAAGACATCCACAGACTGAAGGTAAAAGGATGAGAAAAAACGTATCACTCACACGGACCATGTAAACAAGCAGGAGTTTCCATCCTCATATCAGATAAAGTGGACTTCAAGCCAAAGTTAGTGAAAAGGGATAAAGACGGACATTTCATACTGCTTAAAGAAACCATACTTTAACAAGACAGAACAATTGTAAATATCTGTGCCCCAAACAATGGAGCATCTATGTATATCAAACAAACTCTTCTCAATTTCAAGAATCAAATAGACTACAGCACAATAATACTGGGTGACTTTAACACACCTCTCTCACCACTGCACAGATCTTCCAAACAAAAACTAAGAAAAGAAATCATGGAACTCAATCAATAATTTAGATTTAACAAACATATATAGAATATTCCATCCATTAATGAGTGAATACATTTTTTTCTCAGCAGCAAATGGATCCTTCTCTAAAATAGACCATATGTTAAGCCATAATGCAAGTCTTGGCAAATACAAAAAAATAGAGATACTACCCTGCATTCTATCTGACCATAATGGAATGAAATTAGAAATCAATGATAAAATAAAAAACAGAAACTACTCCATCACCTGGAGATAAAATAATATGCTATTGAATGATGCTTGGATAACAGAAGACATCAGGCAGGAGATAAAAAAAATTCTTAGAGGTAAACCAGAACTCTGATACAACATATCAAAATCTCTGGGAAACTATGAAAGTTATGTTAAGAGGAAAGTTCATTGCATTGAGCTCATTCATTAAAAGAATAAAAAGTCAACAAATAAAAAATGTGACATTTCATCTCAAAGCTCTAGAAAAGGAAGAACAAATCAATACCAAAAGAAGTAGAAGACAGGAAATAATTAAAATCAGGGCTGAAATCAATGAAATTGAAACAAAAGAAACACTTAAAAAATTAACAAAATAAAAAGCTGGTTCTTTGAAAAAATAAATAAAATGTATAAACTCTTAACCACCCTAATGAAAAGAAGGAGAGAGAAAACTGAAATTACTAAAATTTGTGATGAAAAAGGAAATATCATGATAGACACTATCGAAATACAGAAAATAATTAAAAACTATTTTGAAAATTTATACTCCAGTAAAATAGAAAATCCCTAAGACACCAACAAATTTCTAGAGGCATATGATTTGCCCACACTGAATCAGGAGGACATATGCAACTTAAACAGAACAATTTCAAGCAAGGAAATAGAAGACACCATCAAAAGCTTACCAACCAAGAAAAGCCCAGGACTAGATGGATTCTCAGCCGAGTTCTACAAGACCTTCAAAGAAGAATTAATACCAATACTCTTCAAATTATTCCATGAAATAGAAGTGGAGGGAACCCTTCCAAACTCATTCTATGAGGCTAGTATCACCCTCATTCCCAAACCAGACAAAGACACATCAAAGAAAGAAAACTTCAGACCAATATTCCTAATGAACATTGACACAAAAATTCTCAATAAAATTCTGACAAATTGTATACAAAAACATATTTAAAAGATAGTACACCATGATCAAGTGGGGTTCATCCCAGGTATGCAAGGTTGGTTCAACATACAGAAAGCAATAAATGTAATTCATGACATCAATAGACTTAAAGACAAGAATCATATAATTATCTCAATAGATGCTGAGAAAGCATTTGACAAAATGTAGCACCTCTTCATGTTCAAAACACTAGAAAAACTAGGAACATACCTCAACATTGTAAAAGCTATGTATGCAAGACTGAAATCCAACATCATCCTAAATGGAAAAAACTTGGAAGCATTCCCTCTAAAATTGAGAACAAGACAGGGATGCCCTCTTTCACCGCCTCTGTTTAATGTAGTCCTTGAAACTCTAGCCAGAGCAATTAGATGAAAGAAATTAAAGGAATACTAATAGGAAAAGAAAAACTCAAACTATCATTATTTGCTGATGACATGATTCTATACTTAGAGGATCCAAAAAATTCCATCAGAAAACTTATAGAATTAATAAATGAATTCAGCAAAGTAGCAGGATATAAAATCAATACCCATAAATCTATACATCAGTGATGAATCCTCTGAAAGAGAAATTAGAAAAACTACCCCACTCACAATATCCTCAAAAAAATGCTTGGGAATCAATTTATCAAAGAGGTGAAAGACCTCTATAATAAAAAATATAGAATACTAAAGAAAGATATTGAAGAAGATCTTAGAAGATGGAAAGATCTCGCATGTTCTTGGATAGGCAGAATCAATATTGCCAAATACCCAAAGTGCTATACAGATTCAATGTGATTCCAATTAAAAGCCCAATATCATTCCTTACAGAAATAAGAAAAGCAATCATGAAATTCATTTGGAAAAATAAGAGACCCAGAATAGCCAAAGCAATCCTTAGCAAGAAGAGTAAAGCAGGAGGCATCACAATACCAGGCCTTAAACTATACTACAAAGCTAGAGTAATAAAAATGGCATGGTATTGGTACCAAAATAGACATGTAGAACAATGATGCAGAATAGAAGACACAGAGACAAATTCACATAAACACAGCTATTTCATACTAGACAAAGGCTCCACAAACATATATTGGAGAAAAGACAGCCTCTTCAACAAATGGTGCTGGGAAAACTGGAAATCCATATGCAGCAAAATGAAACTAAACCCCTATCTCTCACCATGCACAAAACTCAACTCTAAGTGGATCAAGGACCTTGGAATTAGACCAGAGACGCTGTGTGTACTTGAGGAAAAAGTAGGCCCCAATCTTTATCATGTCAGACTAGGCCCTGCCTTCCTTAACAAGACTCCTAAAGCACAAAAAATAAAAGCAAGAATCAATAAATGGGAAGGATTCAAACTAAAAAGCTTCTTCTCAGCAAAAGAAACTATCAATGAGGTGAACAAAGAACTGACATTGTGAAAGCAAATGTTTTTCCACAAGCACTTCAAATAGAGCACTAATCTCTAGGATATATAAAGAACTCAGAAAACTTAATACCAAAATAACAAACAACTCAATCAATAAATGGGCTAAGGAGCTGAACAGACACTTCTCAGAAGAGGATATACAATCAATCAACAAATATATGAAGAAATGTTCAACATCTCTAGCCATTAGAGAAATCCAAATCAAGACTACTCTAAGATTTCATCTCATGCCAGTCAGAATGGCAGTTATCAAGAATACAAGCAACAACAAGTGTTGGCGAGGATGTGGGGAAAAGGCACGCTCATACATTGCTGGTGGGACTGCAAATTGGTGCAACCAATCTGGAAAGCAGTATGGAGATTCCTTAGAAAACTTGGAATGGAACCACCATATGACCCAGCCATCCCACTCCTCAGTCTATACCCAGAGGATTTTAAAACAGCATACTACAGTGATGCAGCCACTTCAATGCTTATAGCAGCTCAATTTACAATAACTAAACTGTGGAACCAACATAGATGCCCTTCAATAGATGAATGGATAAAGAAACTGTGGTATATACACAATGGAATATTACTGAGCATTAAAAAAGAATAAAACCATGGCACTTGCAGGTAAATGGATGGAGTTGGAGAACATCATGCTAAGTGAAGTAAGCCAATCCCAAAAAACCAAAGCCTGAATGTTCTCTCTGATAAGTGGATGCTGATCCATAATGGGGGAGAGGGCATGGGAAGAATGGAGGAACTTTGGTCAAAGGGGAGGAAGAGGAGGGGAGCGGACATGGGGGCAGGAAAGATGGTGGAATGAGATGGACATCAATGCCCTAGGTACATGTATGACTGCACAGATGGTGCGACTCTACATTTTGTACAACCAGAGAAATGAAAAGAGTTGTGCTCCACCTGTGTCTAATGAATTAAAACACACACACACACACAAGATGCTGGAACCTAATAATGCCTGCTGTCATTTTAAATGGATTTCACGTGAGGAGAGTTGCTAAATCTGAGGTGAAGAAGGTGACCAAGAGGTCCTCTGTCCTGGGAAGAGGAGAGTGAGCGGTGGCCACACAGTGTCAGGGAAGTGGACTCACCACATTGTTCTCCGAGCCACACAGCCTGGCAGGAGAGGGGGATGAAGAGGAGCTCCCGGGGAGGACAGGGACTGACCTGGGGGGCAGAATCCTCTGAGCACATGGTTTCCAGCCACGCTCCCGAATTGGAGTTAAGTTACAGCAAAACCCTTTGATCTCTTTGGAGATGATATCCAGATACTAGAGTAATGTTTGTGATTTTGATTCATCCTATTCTTGGACGGTATATTTTCAGTGAGATTTTTTTTTATCCTGTGGATTTACTACAGGGGTGCTCTACCACAGAGCCATATCCCCAGTCCTTTTTTATTTCTTATTTGAGACAAGGTCTCACTATGTTGCCCAGGCTGGCCTGGGACTTGAGGTCCTCCTGCCTCAGCCTCTGGAGCCACTGGGATTATAGGCGTGGCCACTGCACCCGGCTTTCAGTGAGTTTTTTGAACAAGGATATTTGCGGAGTATCTTCCTAGTGTGTGCATCTGTGAGGACATCTTTTTATTGTTTTCCCTCATGAAAGACAACTTGGTTGGTTGTAAAGTTTGACATTGTCCAGAGCTGTCCGTGATTCTCTTTGTTCAGCCCTAAAGAACAAGAAGACAAGGCCACTCTCTGAGCTTCTGCTCCCTGAACCCCACCACCATCCTGGAAATTTATGAGCTTTTTCTTTATTATCACAATCTAAACAATTATCAGGATGTGCCTACTTATAGGTTCATTTTGGTTGTTTTTTTGTCCAGAATAAAATGAAGAGCTTTAATCTGTGATCTCAAGACTTTCAAAAAAAACTTAGATAGTTCTTGAATCATATGTTTGAATTTTCCAGGTATCTTGGCTTCTCCCTGAGGCAGCAGCGTGATCCTCAGGTAGGCTCTCTCTTCCGGATGCTCACTGGCCCACTTTTCCTCTGTGCTTTGCAAACGTCTGATGTTGCCCCCTCCCTCATGGTCCTGAGAGTCTGTGATGCTAAATCTCATCTTTCCTTCTTCCAACTTGGACTGCAAGTCTTACTGGATATCTGCTTTCTCTCTTGCTGTTTCTTCTCTTGCCATTTGATTTCAGAATGTGGCTTCTTTTTGCCACCTGTATCTTTTACGTGGAGGACATACTTTCTGACCTCAGAGGCAAGGCCAGGTTTTACATGACTGTTGTTTTCAGGGAACTTTGAAATCTTATTCCTGTCAACGCAGGAATATTCTCTCAAGGAGAAATTAAGAAAACCAATGACAGCTCTGTAAGTACCATTCCTCGGGGGCGCTGAGCCCATTAACCACAAGAAATGCCGAGTGAACATTCGCGAAGTGTTCTGTAGGGGTGCCATGTTATTGGTCCCTAGATGATACTTCTGGAAGTACGGTGTGGCGGAGGGAGAACAGGCCGTCTATGGTGTTCATGTCGCTATTCATCCAGGCAAGTGTGAGGTCAAGCTCTGGAACTCCAGGAGGGGTTTGTCCTTTGGAAAGGTGAACAGTCTCCCTCAGGGGGCTGACCTCAGTCATGTGTCGGGGACAGACGGCTGAGCTGGAGACCCAGGGGGTGAAGAACTCCGGGGCTTCCTGTACCACGGGCAGCCTGGACGGGGAGGGTAGTGTCCTGTGTCCCGCAGGGCAGGGGCGGCACAGGGATGCCTGCTGAGGCTGTGCCCAGGCAGGGGCATCCCCTGGACTTCTGAGTCCTGAGGCCTCTGTCACTTCTTTCAGCAGACACACTGTTCACCTGTGCAGAGCACCTGGTGGGGACCACTGTCCAGGATAGGGTTCCTGCTGCTCAGTGCTTTGTGGTCCAGTTGAGTACCCAGTGAAGCTTCCACTCTGAGCCTTGGTGGCATCTGGCTGAGAATTTGCACCAAAGGGGACTCTGTGGAGCTGGTTGTCCTGGTGGCTCTGGGCTCTGTCCTTCTAGCACCTTCCGAGCCCCGCGGCACAAGTGTGTGTATTGTTGGTAACTTCCCATCATCTTCTTTAAAAATACCTTCCCAGGGCAGGGTGTTGGAAAACCAAGAAAACCATGGGCGAGGCAAAGCAAAATCAAGAACAGGACATTCAAAGTCACGTCAACCCGAAGCAACCGCTGCTGACATTTGAGTGTTGACGTCTTTTTAAACAGCCATTTGCTGTATTGTCCACTGTGAGCAGCTTCACAAAGCACGTCCTGTGTTCAGCCTGCTTCCTGTTTTTCTAAGTATGGGAGCCCTCAAGTTTGAAGCTAAGTTGACTAAATTATAACTAATGATGTGACTCAATATGGCCATGCACGGAGGAGAAGCTCCTAGCACTTGGCGTCCCCTCAAGGGGAATTTTCCATCCACATACACATGTACTTTTTACCAAATGGGATAAAGCTTTACCAAATATTTCACAACTTTGGTTTTTTTTTTTTTTTTTGGTACTGGGGATTGAACTCAAGGGCACCCAACCACTGAGCCACATCCCCAGCCCTATTTTGTGTTTTATGTAGAGACAGGGTCTCACTGAGTTGCTTAGCACCTCGCTGTTGCTGAGGCTGGCTTTGAACTCACGATCCTCCTGTCTCAGCCTCCCTAAGTGCTGGGATTACAGGCTTGAGCCACCGTGCCCGGCTACAACTTTAGTTTTTCACTATTTTATTTCTTTGCATGTCAATAAATACATTTCTTTGACATCACTTTCAACAACTCTGCTATTTGATCTTATGGTGGTGTCGTAGTTTAACTATGGGGGACGTCTAGGTGATTTTCAAGATCTAGTTAAGAATGCTGGAGAGAATATTCCACATGCATTTGTCTCCTCACTTTTAAGGGGGGGGACGTATTTGCTCCCCTTGATGGTCAGAGCTCAGGGCACCACCCAGTGCGTATTGAATAGTGAAAGCTATTTATCAAGGGCTGTTAGGAAAAGCAACAAAAAAATCCTCTATTCACAGCTAAGATTAATGACAGCGCGTGGAGGGGCTTCTCAGCTCTCTGCGACGTCGGTGACCGAATCTCTGACCTTCAGCTTGCATCTGAGTGCTCTTTGGCCGTCACAGTTTGATTGGTCAAGTTATCTAGAACTGGTGATACTTCGAACAGCTTCTAGACTTTTACATATGACTTAGGTAAGAAGGGAAGAAAAGGGACTCGGAAAGTTAATAGAGGGCAGTCCTGACCGAAATAAGCATATGATGTTTATCTTGTTAAGATGGGAATGGACAGCCAGAGCTGGGGACACGTAAAAATTAAAAATACAGAAGCGGTAGTGAACAGTGTCAGCTTAGCACTTTCCAGACAAGAGCCAGAAAGTCATGTGGAAATGAGCCAGCCTGAGGAGGCGGAACCTGGCCCTGGGCCTGCAGAGCCCAGGCGGTGCAGCGTGGCCTGGTGCAGCCACGAGCCCTGACGCAGTCCCGCTGAGTTCACCCAGCAGGATGCACAGGTCTGCCCAGGATCCTGGGGAAGGAAGGCAGCACGACCCACTCCAGTGGGACCTGCAGGTATGCTGAGGGCTTCAGAAACTGTTGGTGGAGTCCATCTCCCAGGCATGGACGCTCCAGCGGGTCCCTCTCTGCTCGGCCATGCACTGAGCTTTCCTCCCCTGGGTGCAGTGTGTCTTGAGGCTTTGCTGGCATTTCCCTGGGGGCAGTGCTGTTGGGCCCCTCCTGTCCCGTGGGCTCCGTGTGTCCCTGTTGGGTGACGTTTGCTCAGCCCTCTGCCTGCGCTGCCTGCTGTTGAGGGTAGAGTTGGTCGCACCGTCTGGATTCCCATCCATCAGACACACGCTCCCCAAGTTTCCCTCCGTGATCGAGGCTCCCCCTTTCCTTTTCTGCCTTGCATCCTTTCGCCTGAGGAGGTAAAGATCTCTTTGCCCAATTCGAGGCCACAGAGGATGTCTCCTATGTTTTCTTCAACAAGTTTCAGGGTTTTGGACTTATATTTGGGTCTGTGATTCACTTCAAGTTGATCTTGCAAACTGCGTGTGTGGACTCCGACCGTGTACCCCGTGCTGCGGGCACACTGCCGCGCCCTTGAGCTCCTCTGCTCTGTGGCTCTTCTCCCTGGGACCCCTCCTGAAGAGGCCCCCTGGGGCTGCCTTGTGTCCATCTTTGCATGGAGGAGGAGAGGGCAGAGGCAGCAGGCAGGCCTGAGGGGTTCTGAGGGGCTAACTGCCTCAGCATTGAGGCTCCCGGGCATGTGGCAGACAAGAGATCCAGCTGGGCTTCAGAGTTCCGTCCCCCTCAGCTCTGTGCAGGAAAGGGGCGCGGCTGGGAAGAGGGGCCCTCCCCATGGAACACAGTCCAGAGGAAGAGAGAGCCCTCCGAGTCCAGGATGATGTTGGAATTCACGGCTCCAGTTCTGCTGTGGACACTGCTCTGAAAGTCAGGTGGAGTCACAGGTACTGGACGGCTCTTGGCTGAGGGGACTGGGGACAGTGGCATCACAGAACTTTGGGTCTGGTGGAAGTGGAGCAGATGGACACCAGAAGCCCAATGAGAAGGGCATGTTGAGGGACAGGGGTGACACCAGAGAGCGAGGGCAGCAAGGGACAGTGGATGCTGTTGATGAGAGCCCTGATCCCTGGCCCTGGAACCTCAGGCGCAGTGGAGGTTTTGTGCTCGTGACTAAGAGGGGAACTTGCTGGAGGGCCTGTCTATTTTTCCCTTACCTATTCACTGATTGGTGCTCACAAAAAAACTGTGTGGGCATCTTTTCCAGTTCACTGACAAGGAAAAACAGCTCAGGGAAATTAAGCATCAATTATATCCAGGGCTGGGCTGGGACTGTGGCTCAGCGGTAGAGCGCTTGCCTCGCATGCATGAGGCACTGAGTTCGATCCTCAGCACCACATAAAAATAAATAAAATAAAGATATTATGTCCATCTACAACTAAAAAAATATTTAAAAAAAATCATATCCAGGGCCGAGTAGTCGATGATGGAAGTAAGGAATAGGGTTCAGTGCAGGCTCCATCTTCGTGATGCCTTCCACTGAGGATCAGAGGGTCAGAGTGGACCCAGAGTGTGTGTCTGTGTCTATGTGTTTTGTTACTTACCCATGGAAAACACTGATCTGGAGGCGAGACCAAGACTGCATCTGCAGATGGGGCCGAAAAGGCCCCAGCTCAAGGTTCGGGTTGCTTGGGTCAAGGGTCAAATAGTTAATGAAGTTGCCCTCCCTCCACTCACCATCAGAGGCCTTTGGGTGGAATATGTCATGGGGGATGAGAACTCGGGGGATTTCCTTTAATGGAAGCCGGTGCCTCTCCCACGTCCCAGTGGCTGCTCTGAATCCTTCAGACAGTCGCAGGGCCTTGTCCTGGGCTGGCGTCCAGCTTACTCTCTGGTTTGTCAAGGTTTCTCTTTGGGTCCTTTTGAAGACGAGTGCCCCTAGGGTCTCTGAACGCCGGCCCTGGTGCCCAGTGGCTCCCCCAGTGCCTTCGCCCTCAGGTTGCCACAACTCACAAGCTGGGCTGCAGGCGGTTTCTCTCCACACTCTCCTGATGCAGAAGTACCAGGAGTCGGGCATCCGTGCTGCTGTCTGCGGGCCTCGCTGACAGGGCCTGGGCGGGTCTCGAGGTGCGCTCACCGGGCGCTGCCGTGCACGTGCTGGACTGAGGCGACGGGGCCCCTGGAGGACCTGGGAGTCATTCTGCCGGCACCACTGCTGTCCGGGGGAGGAGGTACCACACGCTGTGCGTGTGGCCTTGATGAGTCACTGATGGCTTTCCGGGGCCTGACCAAGTGGCCCCTCAATCAGTCTTCTTTTCCTTGTGGTTCATCTGATGAGACGTGCTCTCGCCTGTCCACGTCACAGGCCTCCCAGCATCCTCCTCATCGGTGGCTGCCCTGGGCAGTCGGAGGTGCTGGTGGCTGAACCCCTTGCATCTGCCTGGGGAGGGGCTTCACTTCCCCCAGTGGCCTCCCTGGCCCCACGCGCTGGCTGGGAGTCGCCATCAAGTCTTGACTCCCAGGGCTCTCTCAACTTTCCTTGGCAACCCTAGGGAAATGACCTGTTCACCAAGTGGTGGGCCGTGACCCTGGAGCTGTTCGTCAGCAGCTCCTTGGTGGTCAGGGCTGGTGCTGCCTTTGGTTCTGCTTGGCTTGCACAGCAGGTAGCTGGTGAGAACCTCGGGCCCGGTTGGCTGGGTGCACCTTCCATCTTGGCTGAGGATGTGGTTGGCCCTTTTCCCTGAAGACTGAGAGCTCCTGAATGACCAGCCACCGGAGGGGCCCTGTGTGTCCCTGTGGCTTGGACTGCACTATGAAGTCTCTGCTGATTTGATAGTTAGCTCACCATCACCATGGAACCTTTTGCTATTAAAAGCAGCCTAACGGGTGGGTGATTCGGCAACATTTCCTCACAAGAAGCAGAGTGGGAGAATTTATAGACTTGCAGGCTGAGAAGTTCTGGGTGGCTGAGATGATCTCACTGTTATTCTGCAAGTGTCATGGGTGGCTAGATGGTACCGCAAAGCTCGGGCTGTAAAGAAGCCATCTAGATGGTCCCAGCTCCCTCCTGTCCATAGGGGCCTTTCCACCACTCACTCGTGGGGCCATCCTGTGGTGGTCTGAGGATCTCCTCGTCTTGTTGAGAAGTGCTCGCCAGGCTCGGAAGTCTCCAAAATATTGCTACTCATGGACATTGTGGCTTTAGAAATGATGGTTACACCCTCCAGATGTTAACAGAACTTCCAGAGCCTGCAGAGGGGTTTCATCGATTCTGTGGCTCTGTTTGGCCCCATCTCTTCTTACGTAATTTTTTTATTCTCAGAACTATTTCTCAGTTCATCTGCTTCTATCCTTCTTTATTCTCTTTAGCATCTTGTCATGCTCAATTCTGCCTCAAGGGAAATGGATGTTTTTTTTTTTTTCTGAATAAAAAAGAA
Organism: Geosciurus inauris; assembly: GCA_004024805.1. NCBI lineage: Eukaryota > Metazoa > Chordata > Mammalia > Rodentia > Sciuridae > Geosciurus > Geosciurus inauris. The sequence continues at coordinate 17,741 of PVHX01015481.1, forward strand.
AATTCCTTCTAGTTAAAAAGGAATTCACATACCTAACCCTGGAAAAGCACATGAACGCCACCCCTAAGTGTGGAAGTGTACCCCAGCCTGTCTTGGCACACATATCAAATTTGTCCACTTTCACATTAGAGAAATGAACAGAACTCTGAAGCTGTGCCTTGAGTAACGGCCTAGGCAGTTAGCAGTTTTGTTTTCTAATCTCAGTGTCAACACACTGTTCGGTCTCTGGCAAGGCAGGGTTGCCACTCGAGAGTGTACAGCCCTTAACCACGGATAGCGTGGCCGCAGGGTGGAGAGCCCAGTGCCAGCTACACATTGGCTCATGTTTACCAGTACCCAGTGCTTCTTCTGGGGAACAAGATAATTTGAGGCTTTTACAAGATTCTGCGAAACTTGTACGTGCCTCAAAATGTAGCTAGGGCTTCTAAAAACGGGCTCCAGCTTTGGACCAGATGCCTCTCGACATGGCGGGGCAGGAGGCGTCCAGCATATGCGCTTGGGGGACACAGACTTCAGCCCACGTCACTTCATTTTTACAACGCAGGGAGCAAGGCTCCAGACCTCCCCATGCGCATGGCGAGGAACGTCTGGAGGGGCAGGGCAGGGTGCAAGGACTGGGGACCTTGCACTGGCACTCAGGGGCGGGGGGCACTCGGAGGTGTCTGGCAAGTTGTTAGGATGCACAGCCGCACAGAGCTCATCAGCCTGAGCTCCCAGTCTCCATGAGAACGTGAGGGCAGATGCTTTGCCACTTCATTCTATTTTAGACATGACACACTATTAAACGTATTTGTTCCTTAACCTCTCTTCTAAATTGGGCTGCAGGTTTTTGGGGGCTGGGGCAGTATCTTGCTCATCTCTGAATTTCTAGACTTGACATACAGCCTGTCAGTAAGGGAATTTAAGGAAGTTTTGATTGAATGATTACCATATATTATTATAATTAGATAATTTAGAGTTAATTTTATGATTGAGGATAAGCAATATTAAACTTTTTTGAATAAATGCATAATGCTGTGTATTCCAGATCTGTTTATTTCTTAATATCTATTCAGGGAAACTCTCTTTAGGAGGTCAAAATCAAGAAAACCAAAATTATAAGGACTCTAGTGTATATCCTTTTCCACTGAGCTCTCTACAGATGCCTTTCACACACACACACACACACACACACACACAAACACATACACATACACACACATATATTTTCTTTTTCTTTTTCTTTTGCAGTGCTGGGGATTAAACCTAGGGCCTCATGCATGCTAGGCAAGCACTCCATAATTGAGGTATATTCTCCAGTCCTTTATATTTTAATTTTGACACAAGGTCTTGCTAAGTTGCTGAGGCTGTTCTTAAACTTGCAATCCTCCTGCCTCAGCCTCCTGAGTAGCTGGGATTACAGAGGAAACACCACACCCAGCTCTTCTTTGATATTTTCCTCTATTTTATGAAAAACCTGAGGCATTGATGGTAGCCAAGAGCATTTTACCATGTGCTGGGGTCCAACTGCAATTTGGCAAGGTTCAATGCACTGAAATTTACTTATAATTGTTTACTTCACTGTAAAACAAACCAAGTAAATGCAAATTACATGCACTACATATGACTTTTTGTTACTGGCAATCTCAAGGAAAAATGCCTGATTTCAGATTACAAATAATGAACTAAAGACATATTACCACATAGGCAGAAAAATTGCTATGGTATTAAATTCTCTTACCAGAAAACATGGAAGTTTAAAGAGAAGAAATTTGTCTGGAGCAAAGCAACTTCTTCAACTGTGTTTGTGGTTCATTGAGTGAAGTTGCGGACAGACAATGACCAGGCAGAGAGCCAAGAATCTGAAGCAATCGCAGGTAGATTTCCGACCTTCTCCAGCTTGATACACAGCCATGGCCAAGATGTAAGTAGAGGCAGAAGACACTCCAACGTCTAAAGAAAAGTTATTGATTGCCAGCCATAAAAAAAAATACATGGAAATCAAGCCACAGAAGGTGGCTTCCACACCAGCCAGGACAGGAAAGGCGTGGGACGGGAAAGAGCTGAAAACCAGCTCCAGGGAAAGGCGAGACAGGGACACGCAGCGTCCGGTGTTGGGCTCCAGAATGTCCTCAAAGGCCCCATGATGAAGGTTTGGTCCCTAGCTGGGTGCCTAAGAAGTGGCCTACTAGGAGATCTCAGGTCACTGCAGGTGTGCCCTCCAGGGGGACTGTGGGACTCCAGTGCCTTGGTCTTCTCTCCGTGTCCTCGCCACAAGGTGAGGAGCTCTGTCTCACCACATGCTCCCCACCACGGTGGGCTGCCTCGCCACTAGCCCAACTGACCACGGACTGAAGCCTCTGAAATAAATAAGCCTTTTCTCTGTATCAGCTCGTTTTCTCAGGTGTAAGTTACAGTAACAGAAAGCTGGCTCACACACTCCATTACCGGAACACATGTAACAATGACACAAAAGCAAGCTATGCTCCTGGTCCACTAGCCACACGCTTCTGCCGCTGGAGCAGCAGGCTCTGCAGGTCTTTGAGCACGTCTGATCCATGAGGTCCTGAGCAGGCTCCGGGTGATGACTCTGGTGCTGTGTGCAGAATAAATGGGGGCATATTCTTTTCATGTTTTCTATGATCCCATTGAGACCTAGAAGAGCTGGCCTATCTGTGAGTCTCCCACATTGAATAGCAGACTGAATCCAAGGAAGGTTCTTGCAGAAAATGGTCTCATCAAAGTTTTTTTTAAAAAAGAAACAAAAAAGAAGCTTGAGTTGATTAATAAATGTGAAATTAAGTTGAAATTAGAATCAAAACATCTCAAATCCAGATATTTTTATAGATGACTTTTGCTAATTTTTTGAGGAAAAACAATTAATTTTTTCTTTGAGTTATTTTAGAAAATAAAAAGAAGCTAAGTTGCTTATTTTTTATGAGACCAGTGAAATGTTTTCCAAATCAGATCAAAGAAATGCAAGAAAATTAAAGATTCATTTCTCCAATGGAAATGAAAATCTTAAATAAAATATCACAAGTCAAATCCAGTTATGTGAACCAGAGTACATCGTGTTCAAGTGGGCTTTAGCTTCAGTGATGCAGGATGATCTGCATCACAAAATCTGTGAGTGCAATACATCATATAAAATATAAATGGAGAAAAATGGCATAATTAACTGACACAGAAAATGCACTGAATAAAGTTTAATACATATTTAAAATTAAAAAAAATGTTTCAGTAAGTTAGGGATGGAAGGGAACTACCTTACTGTGCAGGCATGTGTCCAACCCCACAGCAAACATTGTACTTAATGGAGAGTCTGAGATGTAGTCCCTCAGCAGCAGGGACCACGAAGCTGCCTGTCCACAGTGCAACCATTCAGTGTAGAGCGGCAGGTCCTAGCTAATGCTACGAGGAAAAACCCCATGCACATGTATAAATATTGGCAAAGATAGAAGTCTTATTTGGAGGTAATAATGTTATGTAGAAAAAGCACCAGAATCAACAAAATAACTAGTAACAGAGTTCGGCAAATTTACCACATGTAAGATCAACTGAAAAGCCAGTAGATAATTGGAAATCCATTAGGAAAAATACACTAACAAAACAAGATAAAACCTTTACCTAAACCTTATTATGCCTTACAAAAACAACTAACTAAAAATATATCATGAATTTAACGTATAAAACATCACCCACAAAACTTCTAGAAAAAGAATGTAAGAAACACTTTAATACCTAGAACAAGGCTATGTTAGTTTATGTTAGTCAGCTTTCCATCACTATAATGAAATACTTAAGATAATCAACTTAAAAAGAGAAAAGGTTAGCCAGGTACAGTGGCACAGGCCTGCTATACCAGTGGCACAGGAGGCTGAGACAGGAGGATTGCAGGTTCAAGGTCAGCCTGGGAAACTTAGACCCTGTTTCAAAACAGAGAGGAGGGAGAGGCGAGGAGAGGAAGGTTTACTTGGGCTCACAATTTGGAGGTTCCAGTCCACAGCCCTTTGGGCTGTGGGGAGGCAGCACCTCTGGCAGGAGCCATGGTGGAGCACGAGGTCCATGGCCACCATCTGAAGCCCCAAACCACTGACCTCACAGCCAGGAAGTGAAAGAGGAGAGGAAGCCCAGGGTCCAGCTGCTCCTCAAGGTCATACTCCCGGTGACCTCAGGACCTCCACCAAGCCCTCCTTCCAAAGGTCGCCCCACCTCCAGCCCCCACGGCTGGCGAGGCCTTCAGCATGTGGACCTCTGGGGACGTTCAGCACCCCGACTACAGCACGGAGGCCGAGATTTTAGACCTGACCCTGGCAGCTGCCCGAAGGGGAGTGGATGAACTGTACTTGTCAGCACAGACCTCTGCTCTATGAGCAACCCCCTTACAAGGGTTGAAAGACAAACTTCAGACTAAGAGGAAATATTTTCAAATCAGGTATCTGGCGAATGTCTTACATCCAGAATGTGTTGAATTCTCAAACTCGACGTGATGACACTGTCGACTCCACGTCCCGTGTGGATGATGGGGATGTTAATCCCTGACTGGTAAACGACTGACTAGAAGAAGGCGATGAGAAAACCACAGAACACAGAAAACAGTTTTGAAACGCAGGGGTAGCACGGGCCACAGCCAGGTGACCTGGCAGATGGCAGAAAGGCATATGGACAAAAGGCAGAATGGCCCCACGTGCTTTATTCACATCCAGGACATCAAGACCTTCCATGAACATTCTTTCCCAAGGTAGAAGAAGGCGGAGTCTTGCAGTCAGCAGGTTGATTGACAACTTGGCAGGCCACACCCACCTTGAGGCTACAGCAGGGCAGCCCACATCTAGTGGCATGTGGGATTCTTGCAGGGTGGTCTGCACACAGCCCAGGGAGGCTCTCTACAGGCAACACATGATCCGATTAGAATATGAATAAAAGACCCAGGTGGTCATTTCACCAAGGGCAGATCCAGATGCAAGTAAGCTCAAAGGAGGAAGGAGCGCCACATTCAGCAGCAGCCCTTAGAGAAATGCAAAGGAGAACTTCAGCAAGACATCAACAGGACTGTTGCAAAGGCCAGAGTGAGAAACGGCCAGGGCACACGCGCTGGCGAGGCTGAAGGAGGCACATCACTGCAGTCACCTCGCAGCCTGGCACTTGTGCCCTTGGGAATTTATTCCAGAGAAACAAGGACTTGTTTTCAAGGGGAACTTCCACACGAATGTCCGTGGCAGTTTCAGTGAAAGGAACCCCGAGCGGGAACCTTGTCAGTGTGCTTCAGGGGAGGAGGCCACAGTCTGTCCACACAGCATGACTCATCAGGACACTGTGAAGACAGGTGCAGCTTGGATGATCCAAGGGCCGTCGTGGTGGGTGGAAAATAACTTTGAGAGATCACGTAGTATGTGATTTCTAATATGACTTTGGGACAAAATTGTGGAGATGGAGGACACATTAGCAGTTAATGGGTTAGGAATTATTTAATGATGAGAAATGAAAGTCTTGATGCCATATGTAAAGATAGATCTCAGGGAAATGATTCTGTCTTAAAGGGGTGTGCAGCTGGGCACGGTGGCGCAAGCCTGTAATCCCAGCACTTAGGGAGGCTGAGACAGGACAATCATGAGTTCAAAGCCAGCCTCAGCAATGGCGAGGCGCTAAGCCACTCAGTGAGACCCTGTCTCTATGTACAACACAAAATAGGGCTGGGGATGTGGCTCAGTGGTTGAGTGCCCCTTAGTTCAATCCCTGGTACCAAAAATAAAAAATAAAAAAAATAAAGCAGTGTGCGGGGCAGTCTTGGTGCTGATTGTGGGGGTGGTGAGGGAAGGCTTCACGCAGGGCGAGATTCAATAAAGCCACCCGCCTCCACCCCTCCCAGTGCCTGGTGACGTCCGGGTAAGCTCTATGGACTGTTCCAACGTCAGCGTCTTAGGTTTGCTACTGGGTTGTAGATCTGGAGGGTGCCAGTAGTGAGAGAGGCGAGGGAAAGCCTGCGTGGACGGGCTGCTAGTCCTTGCCAATCTAGAAGAATTTTGAATTTAAGGTAAAGCATGCGCGTGTACACACACAAAATAGAATTTCTGTTGCCACCAGCAACTAAACAAAAATACCAGGAAACTGAGATACCTTCATAAGCAATGAAAATACCTAGGAATTTACTTAACCACAGATACCTAAGACTCTGGGTGACACGATGACACTCCAGCAGTGGACATAGAACACACTCTGGCCAAAGGCAGGACACATGGTCTCTGCAGGGGTAGTTCAACAGCAAAAGATGTCAGTTCTCCCCAAACTCCTCGTTGGGTTTTATTAAGGTCCTTGGTACTGCCTAGCTGCTGAGACTGGAAATCTGCCAACTGAGCCAAAAAAACCCAGTGAGACTGAACAGCAGGAAGAGCAGACCAAGAAAGAAACACCTCCGAGATCCCTGCATGCCGGACAAATCGACATTCAAGCCACAGCCTCACAATCAACGCAGGGCAAAGCAACAGCCTTGAATAAATGGTGTGGGAGCCTGGGTCAGCCGCACAGCACGAAGCACTCAATGCCACACGTGAAGGCCAGTCTCAATGACAGGCAAAATCATAGACCTAATAGGGACGTGCTGGAAATCATCTTCGTAAACTAGGCAAGGCAGAGAAGGGTCTGCTAAACAAAACTTTTAAAATAAGTCATGGGGCAATCCATGTATGGATATAATTAGATCAAAATCAAGGCCGTTTCCCAGTAAAGGACAGTGTTCAGCAGGCGAAGAATGGCGCGGTTATGCAGACTGATGTGATGGGAATAGACGTTTCAAATGTATAACACTGCCAAGGAACGGATATGTAAGGAGCTTCTGCAGAACAGGCAAGTGACAAACGGGCAGAAGACCAACAGTTATCTCATGGAGAGGGAACAAGGCCACTGCCTGGGAAGAGACGTGCACTCATTCACAGCCAGGGGAGCGTGAGTTGAAAGGGGGTGTTTTCACCAATGCTATGTAACAACCTCAGGGAGCCGCAGGGACTGGGCTCGGCCTCTTCTTGCAGCTACTAGAAATTTAGAAAAAATATATGGTAAAACAATTGTCAAGAAACAAGGACATGGATTCCTGAAAGGCTACCAAAAAGGTGAGCCCCTTGACCAGTGTCCCAGGTGGAGAGCATTCCAGGGCACAGTGCAGGACAGAGGACCCAGGAAACACAGGGGACCTGAGTCGGGGACTCAGACACTCAACTCCCAGCACCAGAAGTACTGGGAGAACCACACAACAGCACTTCCAACCAAAGTGCTCACACAGTGGGAAAGGGAAGCCGAGAGCAGCAGCTGGAAGACAGTGGAGCAAAACCTCCGAGGATGGAAAGAAAACACCACCAACCTCGCCAAAGAAAAGTTCTGTTAACTAGGAGAGCAAAGCCCAGGCCTTCTCAGACACAGGAGAGCAAGGAATGTACTGTAGAAGACCACAGTCCCACAGTGCCCAAGTACTCGAAGCAAGCAGAAAGAAAATGGCGCCTGGTGGAAACTGTAGGTGCACAGACACATGAAGAGCAGCAGCGACGGTGACGGCGTGAACAGGTAGGAGATGCTTCTGGCTTGATACTCAGATCTCTTTGAAAGGTATTTGTTCAGGGCTGAGATTATAGCTCAGTGGTAGAGCGCTTGCCTCGCATGCGTGCGGCACTGGGTTCGATCCTCAGCACCACATAAAAATAAATAAATAAAGATATCGTGTCCATCTACAACTAAAAGAAATATTTAAAAAAAGATATTTGTTCAAAGCACAATAGCAACAAAGTATTTCGGGGTTTCACACATAGGATGACAAAGCAGAAAGCCCAGCCACAGAGAAGTGGGGACATATTATTCTAGATCTTATAGAATGTGTCCCTTGATGACAGATTTGGTAGGTTGAAGAGGTGTACTTTAAGGCCCGAAGCAACACCAAAATATAACACTGAGTTATAGCTGACGTGCCAACCGAGGATAAGGTGCCATCATTTATTGGAGAGTAAGTGGGAAGAGAGACCAAAGAATACATTGGAAAACAGAAAACAAATTGTAAGATGATAGATTTAAATCCAAAAGCACTGAGAACCTGTTTAAGTGCAAGTGTTGTAAACACCCCCTTCAGGGGCCGAGGTGGTCAGACTAGGGGCGGGGAAGCAAGGCCCCGCAGGGCGTTTCCCAAGACTCACCTCAAACAGGTGCACACAGGTGAAGAGAGGAAGGAGGAAGCAGACTGGCCACGTGAGCTGGCCCAAGGAGGGCTGGGCTTGCCGTGTCACGCCCAGGACACCGGGCTCCAGAGTGGACGAGCACCAGCATAGGGCCCTTCTGTTCCCGATAACGGAGTCAGCGAAGCAAGAGGGGGAACAGCCCTGAACACTCATGCGTCTGTGACAGGGCCCCGAACACATGGAGCCAGGCGCCCCAGAATGCTCCCCACGGAGCGGGCGTCACATCTGCAGATCTCAACTCTGCTCTCAGTAGATGAGGGAGCAAGTAAGAACGCCACCCTGCACTCTCAGTGACCTTTACAGAGCATTTGAGCCGGAAAACACATGCTTTTTTTTTCACGTGAACGTGAAAGTTATGAAGACGGAGCTTACGTGGGCTATGGTGCAACCAACTTAAGATTCCAGTCAAAGTATCTTCTCCAAACGCAACGGAGTGAAGGCGGCGCCCTAATGATAGGCAGGTATCTGGAAGCGCACAAGCATTTGGGAACGAATGAGGGGATTTAATAGCCAAAGCACAGCAGCTACAAGTTGCAGGTGGTACTGAATGCAGCACTTAGAGGGAATTTGATCCTACAAATGCCTGGATGAGAGAAAAAGACCTCAGAGCCAGAATCTCAGCTTCCATCTTAAACAAATATAAGCACAGTGAATGAAACCCAAAGTAATCTTGTGAGAAGGTGATAAATTTCAGAGCAATAATCAATGAAATAGAAAACAGAAAACGTCCTGAGAGTGATTTTGACACTCTGGCTATCTTGATCACTTGTCTTGACTGGCATGCCCGTCTCACACGCACACCTGTCTCAAGGCTTATTCACTTCCACGCTTCACACACGCCGTTCACTGAATTTCCATTTTACCTCAACACAGCTGCTTGAAGTAAAGCTGGGTGGCGCCTAGTGCTGCTAGGGATGGCTGAGCGTGGGGCTCGTCAGCCACCATGGCATCTTGTGTCCTTTTAGCCACTTCTCCTGGTTCCCGAGAGTATTCCAAAAGCCTTTTTATTTTAGCTGCGGAAGTTTATTAAGCTCTGTTGTAACATTGCATATGCTCCAAAGATGTTCCAATTTGACCGCATACCAAAGGTGTCAGTCTTCAAATTCCCTTTAGTGTTAGAGTTAATGCGCAATGTAAAACAGGTAGCACAGCCTCAGATTGTCAATGTCATTATAACACGCACAGCTACTTAGAGCCAATCCACGAATGTTCCAATCTGCTGTCAGGTAGAGCTACACAGTGAAAATTATGAATTAATGTGAAATTTCACATTAATTTTCATCTAACTCCTCTTTTGGCAGATGAACTATTTTATAATCACTGACATTTATACATTAGCTAGGATCTAAATTCACTGTGGCGGATCTCCTCAGGAGATCTCTACTAAAATGTTTTCTATGTTTCTCATGTATGCATTATTATTCCATAACCTTAGGTTTTAAAATTTGTGTAGATCCTTTAATGATAGCTTTATTTTAACTTATTTTTGGTAAATTTTATTGAAGTATAAAATGCATACAGAAAAGTACCCAAAATTCAAGTTTCCAAATAACTGAATTTTCAAAAAAAGGGGCACACCTACAAAACTAGCCCTCAGGTCCGGAAACCCAGTCAGCACCCCTAGGCCCTCGGCAAGCCTTCTATGACTGCCCCGCGTGTCTCCATTTGAGCATCTCACCCTGGGATCATCAGGCTGTGTGGTCTGTGCTCAGCATTAGTTGGTGGGGTTCACCCATATCTTGCAGTCACAGTGTGTCCCCATTGCTGGGTGTAGTTTGCAGGGTACAGACCCACAATTTATTTACACATTCCACTGCAGATGGGACAGTTGGGCTCTTTCTATTTTTTATCAATTAAAGATGGTCTCAAGCTCTGGAGTTTGATCCTAAGAGTAGTCCAGCTTCAAGATTGAGCTCTCCATGGTATGAAGATGTGCCTTGAGATGTCCCTGTCATAATAATGGGAGGAACTGCGGACCTCCAGCACTGGCGGCGTCCTTGGCCAGGGTCTCCTCCTCTAGTCTAGTCCGCGACTAAGGCCAGCTCTTCAGCCTTCACTGTGCCTTGGAGACAGAAGCCACCAAGCCAGGGGAGCTTCTTCTGCTCTGTGAGCCAGAGCAGGATAGACTGCCCTCTCCTGTAGCAAAATTGATCATGTACAGTAAGGTTCCCGGCTGGACACCCTGAAAGCCACTCAGTGCCGGCAGAGCCCCAGGATGGGGCTCACGGTGGTTAATCAGAAGGCCCTCCTGAGCTGGGTGGGTGACTTGGGGCTGGGGACACAAAGTGTTGGGACACACAGGATTTCGCCTAAGGGGGCCTGTTACCAGCATAGATGACAGACCTCCAAGCCTCTGCTAAACAGAATTCAAAACTGGCATCTCCTTCCCACGTGGCAGGGGTTGCCAGGAGAGGGCTCCGCTAGGTGAGAGTTCAGACGTGGGAGGTTCAGGAAGGTTCCGCAAGCGGTGGCGATGGGGGAGCAGGAAGCCCACCTGTCTTGGAACGCACTGGGTGGAAGGTGGCTCTGCCTGGTTTTCTGCTGCCCTCCCATCTGCCTGGAGCAGGCTGCATGGCGGTAGTCAGTAAGCACTTCTGGAGGGAAGAAGCCGGGCCTTCTGCAGAAATCCACAGGTGGATTCTGGCGATCCTAAGATACTGCTCGTGGGCACAGGCAAAGGCTGAAATTGAAATAGCAGGCACCCTGGGACAGAAGTGGGCACTCTCTCCACCCTTACCACACTGATTCAGCATCCCCAGCAGCCCAGGGCCAGGGGAGGCCCGGCCGTCCCTCTCGCCTGGTTCACCTGTGCTCATCCGTGGGAGAAGCACAGCGGACACAGTCAGCACCATGTGGCTGGACCTCCGAGCAGCCTGGCCTTCCTGTTGTGGTTTGTGCCTGCGGTGCTGGGCTTTCAAAGTCTGTGGCAGCCCAGGAACGCTGGCTCGTCAACGAGGGCCACTCAGCCCTCCAGCAGCATCCCATTGGAGGAGGAAAGCCGTGTTAGAGTCCCAGTGTTCTCAGGAGGGCTGAGGTGACCTGGAAGGAGACGAAGAGTGTTTTTATGAGCAGGCATCTGTGCACTGGCACCGCAGAAAGGGTCCAGTGACCAGGTGTGAGGACTGTGTGGGGAGCCTTGGTTTTGTGCATGGCGGGCAGGCGAGGGGCTTGGGGCCCAGCGGCTCTTGCACCTTTGCAGGAGTGAGGTGCAACCTGGGAGCCAGGCCTCCGGAGATCTGCACAGTAACTCTAGAGAATTAGGGACAGAGCTGAGAATTAGGGACGGGCTTCTGCAAAGACGTTGCTCAGGAGACAGCCGCACGGTCCCACAGTCGCGTCCTGCACGCGCTTTTGTTCCCTGAGGATGCTGCTTCCCGCCCACGGGCAGGATTTGAGGGCAGGCGGGGAGGCTGGCCACTCAGGTGCACGTCTGACCTGGACCGTGTAGGAATGTGCCAGAAATCGTTCTTTGTTCCAAGAAACTTTGCGCAGAGGAGACAGAACGCACGTGTCCTTTGGGTTCCGTTTTGGGGACTACCTTCCCTTTGAAAACGCTCCACGGTGCTTCGTGTTTCCTCCTCGGTAAGACGTCAGCAGAAGCCACAGAAGCAGGCCCTGCAGCTGCCCTCCCGTGCGCGCAGCTTTGAATTCCCTTTGCCCGCGGTGCTGAGGTTCAAGCCCAGGGCTCATGCCAGGCAAGTGCTGTCCCCGTGCCACAGTCCCAGCCTTGCGACTTCATGCTAAGGGCAGCAGGTGGAGGCTTGGCACGCCTCTCAGTGGGCCCGACATGCCCCGGCGAGTTGATTATTAGGAATCATCCCCTTGTTCAAGCTTTACTGAGCACAATCATCCCACTTTGAAGAACCTGTTTCCCGGTTCTTCGTCCTCCGGGGAGGCGCCGTCAGTGTGGCCTTGTGGGAGCTGTGCTGGGTTGTGCGTTTTTAGGTTGGAGAGTCAGCTGTTGTGACTCTCTTCAGCCCTGACATTGAGTTGGGGCAAGTGGTTTTACAGAGCAGTTAAGGTCGGGACGAGAGCGGAGCTGTGGATTTCTCCAACTCGTTTTCATCCATGATGTCATGCATTTTTGTGGACCCCTCTGGCCTCGGCGCTGCCCCTGGAGGCTTCTCCCAGAGGCGGCTGGCCAAGGAGAAGAGGGGATTATGTATTTCAGTGCACGCTGAGCGCTGGGGGCCGGGCCAGGGCCACAGCTTCTCTGCTCCCTGTGTGACTTTCTGTTTTGTAAATGATAGTACAGTTTGAGTATTTATGGGCTGTGGACATTTATGGTTCTGTTCTCATGATGTTGTGCGATGACTAATTTACCAATATGTTTTCCAGTGTCCCTAAGAATTAGCAAAGGACCAGGTTGGCAGCTGACTTTGATAGTTTCTCTGAGTTTATTGCTATTATTACTAGGACTGCTGGGCAGATGCCCTGTTCTTCTAAAGAATTAATGGTCTTTATTTCTTAGAGCACTTTTGGGTTTACAGAAAATCTGAGCAGGACACACGGAGCTTTCCCGTGTATTCTCTCGCCTTCCTTCCAGTTGCCCACTGTCAACATGCTGCATTGTGTGGTGTATGTTCCAGCTGACAAGCGAGTATGGAGACAGTGACATCTGCTCAAGTCCAGAGTGCCCGTCAGGGTCCCCCTTCTTGTTGTAGAGCTTTGGCACCTGCAGATGCCATGTATCCACTGTCACAAGGTCATGCAGGGGGGGCTGCCTCCCTGAGCCTCCTACCCCTCCTCCCACACTCCTGGTGACCACGGGCTTTCCTCGCTCCCTCGTTCACACGTCCTAGAATGCCATGTGACTGGAATCTTCTCGGACTGGCCTCTCCTACTCAGTAGCCTGCCCGCAAGGCTCCCTGTGTCTTTTGTGACTTGGTGACTCACTTATTTTCAGTGCTGAATAATATTCCATGCTGCCGATGCACCGTGGCAATCCGTTCTTAGTTTTCCACTGGCCTGCTGATGCCTTGCTGGGCTGTTCTGTTCTCAGATGCCAAACCTGGATGCTCTGCCTACCCGCAGCTGGGTCCACATCCTGGATATCCTCCAGGGTATCTGGGTCCTCATCCCTGGAACATGTGCACGTGACCTCAGGTGGCAGAGAGAACTGTGCAGAGGGTCATGAACGGAGGACCCCAGCTATCCTTATCAGAAGGAGGTGGATGACACGAGCACAGGGAGGAGATGGGACTGTCCTGAGGACGGAGGTTGCTGCCTGGAGCTGGGAGAGGCAAGGCCAGCCCCTGAGCCTGTGGAAGGAGCGTGGCCCCCGGACCTTGACTTCCCACTGACACCTGACGAGCCTCTGACCTGTCAGAGAATGCCCCCCTGTGGCTCTCAGCACCACTTTGATAATTTGTGGCCATTTGTCACAGCAGCCACAGGGAGCTAATACACTATGTCTGCCAGGGGAGTCCATTTGGTGAATGCTTCCCTGGAGGCTCAGCTGGAGGGGCTGCAGGCCCCTTCTCACCTCTGCCAAGGGACACAGATTGTGAGCATCAGGACAGCTGGAGTTTACTCCTAGCAGGAGATAGCTCTTTCCTGATGCTTGGCTGAGCTGCCTGGGTCCTGCCCTCCTCCCCCAACCCCTGCCAGGACCTGCACATCCTGGTGACGAACTCAGGTAACAGTGTAGTCAGTGGCTCTCTGTTGTTTGTACCCAAGGAGTTCTGCAAGTTTTTGTAGCAATATTCTCCTTTATGTCTTTGGGTAGGTTATCATCTAATATTGCTCTTGTTCAGCTTTCCGAATTCAAAGTGAGACTCCAGTTGCTGGTGAGGAAGCAAGATGCCCGCGAGCAGCTACCCACGTAGGAATGTGAGAGGCTTCTAGAATGAAAGAGCCTTTCCTTTGAGATGTAAGAAATATCAGTAGAATTTTGTCTTTAAAAATAATAAAGCTTTTGTTAAAAAACAGGGAGTTGGGGAAGAGGAAGAATGAAAGGTAGGACATACATTCCAGAACCGTAGGCGCATGCCTGTTTGCCAGTTTTAGTTCAGACTTGAGACTGACCACATGGGAACCTCGCTCGGTTCTTTGTAAGGTTTGAGGACTTGGGACCTGGGACGTGCCCAGGCACATGCACCGCACATGGCAGGTGCTGCTCCCACCTGCCGAGGGGATGATGGGATGAGCGAGCGCAGGTCGACAGAGCGGGCGCAGAGGCGAAGGTCTGCTGATTTAGAGTGGAGTCATTCCAGGGACACCCCTGGTGTACAGACTCCTGTGAGAAAATCGGGACACCACCATCCTATTTTACAGATCTGAAAAGTGCTGGCAAAGATCAAGGAGAGGAAGTAAGCGCAAGACTATTTCGAGCCTCATCTCATAAAGCAGAGCCGGCGGACATCGCTCCCCTTTGCAGCTCCTGACGACCTGTTTATGTCATCCACAGAGGAAGTGCCTGCCCATGTAACCCCTTAGCTACACCTTCAGTGCTCAGGAGGGCCCGGACTCAGGCCCTCGCCAAGCAGGCTCAACCCGGGGTGCACCCCAGGGCAGTGGGCATGGGCAAGGCGGCCCAGTGCCTCCTGCTGGTCACAAGCCAGCTGCAGAGGACCACTGCCCTGTTTCCACTCCACCACAGCCCCGGGCTCTGCGCCCGCCGGCCCCGCACACACTCATAGGGTTCTGCTCCATCTCCTGTCGGGCTTTGGTTTGAGACATCAGTTGTGGGGCTCATTTCTTTTTCCCTGGAAGTACCTGGGCTGAGGGCACTTCACAGGTGACAGGCAGAGGAGAGAACAGGACAGCAGCATCTCACACAACGTCGGGGGAACGCAAGGGAAGCCAGCTTTGGCTGGACTGGGTGCCTCCCAGAACAACCCATGCCTTACTGTGCTGACCGTCTGTCTTCCTTTGATGTACCAAGTCTTAGAATTGCTCAATTTTTGCACGATGCTTATCATATTTAAACATTCTGTCAAGGTTACGTTCCTGAGGTATTACACTGAAGGGATGTCTATAGGTTTCCTCTGCCTGGCACCTGCTTGTTGTTCTGGCAAGACAGACTGTGGAAGAGAGTAGACAGTGGATGCTGTGTGGTTTGGGACGAGGCCAGAGGACCATTCAGAGGCAGCACATCCTCCCGGCTCAGGACTTTCCTGAGAGCCTTCCCCTCGATGCCGTTTTAAGGGAGATGGGCATCGGGGATGCCAGGAGCTAATGCTCATTCTCCTCCACTGTCAGAGACGCACGGGGGCTTGCGTTCACAGAGGAGAGTGAGAACAGGAGGGAGGCTCCACCAAGCCCAGGACAGGGCCCAGGAGAGCCGTGCACAGGTGCAAGTCCGCAGTGTGGACCACGGCCCGCTGAAACGGGAGGTCCAGTTCTGATGAAACCCGCGGCGGTGGACAACTCCCAGGGGGCTGATGATTCCTTGCAAGCAAAGGTCTTCTTTATTATTATCTTGGTCGTTTTATTTGGAGATAATTTCAAGCTTAAAAATTGGTGGTATATTAAGAAAGAACATATTTTGGTAAAACAAGTGAAAGCGTCGGGGAGTAGGAGGCTGTGGAGGCTGCAGAGTCCCTGTCTTAGGTGGTGAGTGGGTGGCTCCAGTGCTGCTGTGCCCAGGACCGAGCCCCAGGACCTGGAGGACCTGCTTCCCTGCTGCGTCTAGGCTGCCCTTGGCTTTCTCTAATGCTCCCCACTTCTTTCCTCTTCCTGCCTCCTCATCTGCCCACCTCCCCACCCTCTTACAGCTCTTCTCCTGTGTATCCCTTCTGCTTTCAGATCCCACTTCAAGTTTGCTTAGCCATATGAGCCTCAGTTTCCTAAACTATAAAATGAGAAAAAATATTCCCTTCACAGCATATTCAAAAGATCACATCCAACCAGAAGAATGAGAAATTATACTCCAGTAGATATGATGCATCAAAGTGCATTCTACTGTTAAGTATAACTAATTAAAACAAATCAAAAAATTTAAAAAAGACCATACACTATGATCAACTTGGATTTATATCCTGGGTGCAAGTCTGTTTCAACATAAGCTAATTTGGCTAACATAGTACACCCATTAACAGAACAAAAGGTCAAAAGCACACAACCGTTTCAATAGATGCAGAAAAATATTTGACAAAATCCAACATCTTTTCCAAGATAAAAAACCCAAACCAAAACTTCTCAACAAATTAGGTATAGAAAGCACCATAAGGGCCATGTATGATGAGCCCACAGCTGACATCATATTAAATGGTGAGAAGCTGAGAGCCTCTCCTGTATGCGCAGGAACCAGACAAGAGCCCAGGCTTGCCAGTTCTAGGTTCTATAGTACTGGAAGTCCTCGCCAGAGGAATTAGGCAAGAAAAAGAAATAAAAGATACGACGATTTAGACGTGAGGTGTAAGCCAAAGGCTCATGTGTGAAACCATGCAAGAGTGTTCAGAGGTGAGAGGATTCCATCACTACAGCTGTAAGCTAATCTGTGGATTAATCCATCAATACGGGTTAACTGGGAGGTACTGTAGAGGGATAGGGTGTGGCTGGAGGAGATGGGTCACTAGGGATGTGCCTTTGGGAAATATGTGTCCCTGGTGGGTGGGGCTCTCCCCTGCTCCCTGGCACCGCGTCCTGAGCTGCTTGCCTTTGTTCGCCCGCCTACCGTGATGCTCTGCCTTGCCTCACACTCAGCTAGAGTGAGCCCACCAGGGCCTGGACCTCTGAAACCCTGAGCCCAAATAGACTTTCCCTCCTCTGAAGTTGTTCTTGTCAGGTCTTTTGGTCACAGTGAGGAAAGGCAGCCAGTGGAGAGGAGGAGGAGGGTGCAGTGTCCACAGAGCCCAGGCTCTGTCTCCCGCTGGCCTGGCGGAGGGAGTTTGCACTTGTGCACCAGTGTGTCTGAGTGTGCGCCTCTGTGCAGTGTGTTCACGTCCTTTATCCATTAATGTCAGGTTTCTTGATAATATGCTGTGAATGATATTTGCTTCAAAAGCTGCTTATGGCTTGTTTCTATCATTCTTTTTGTATTATCTTTAATAAACGAAAACCTTCATTAACAAAACCTTTGTCTTTAATAAGCAAAAACCTTGATAAATGTAGTTACATTTATCAATTTTTTTTTGATATTTTTGTGCCTTAAAATCTTTCTTACCAGTAAGGTAAAAAATAGTCACAATTTTTTTCTAGAAGTTTTAAGTTAGCTTTTCTAAATAATGCCATCCAGAATTTGATTTTTTTTTTTTTTATGTATAGGAAATCCACTTTTATCTTTTCCCAGCATCGGGAAGTTTGTAGTTGTCCCAGCATCTTTCAAAGAATAACTAGTCCTCTTCCAATAATCTGCAAAGCCAACTCTCCGCAGTCAGATTCTATGCACATGTGGATCAGCATTTGGAACTTCTGTTCTGCCCAGTTGGTTTTTTTCATCCATCTTCACCACACGCCTAAACTGTCTTAATTACTATAACTTTAAAATAAATTTTTTGTACCTGAGAAAATAAATTTTCCCCATCTCCAACTTATAATTCTTTCTTTGGGAGCGTCCTGTCTAGACCTGACATTTTGTAGCTCAATATAAATTTTGTAACAAATTTGTTATGTTCAAGAAAAATCCTTGTGCAGTTTTGATTAAAGTTTTATTTAATTTTCATATCAAGTTGGAGAAAACTGATGTTTGTGCAATGCCAAGTCTCCCATCAGTGAACATGAGACTTCCATTATTTTGCCCTTCTTTTTTTCTGTAAAGACTTAGTGTTTTCATAAGTGTTTCATATGTATTTTGTTGTACATTGATTCTTCCATTGCTATTCTAAATAATACTTATATATCATATGGATTCCCTTTTCATTGCTGGTGTATAGAAAAGTGTTGATTTTTGAAACCGATCTCATTGCTAAGCTCCTTTATTTACTCTAACAATTTGTATATTTTAAAATCTCAGGTGGTCGAATCAATCACATCCCTCCATCTACGGCATGTGCTCTCTCCTCCTTTTACCACCCATTTCCTATTCTTTCCTGAGTCTTCATTCTCCACTTGGGTTCTGTGTGACCTTCCTGTATGGACAGCCATGTCTTGGTAGAGTCCGTCTGCTCATGATGCCTTGCTCTTCTTCTGCCACTGGCTGCAGCTGGACCCTCCCTGCAGTGGCAGGTGGCGAGGGGATGGCGTGCCCTCAGCGTGGTCCTCAGTTTTGGGCAGCGATGGCGAGGATCCATCTCCACTGTGAGGCTTGTCATGGTTTGTGTCCCAACTTCTCATCCAAGTAATTCTTCCTTCCCAGGTGCTGGGAGTATTAGCAGGAGTGTAACACCGAAGGTCCTTGGATGTTTTTTGTGTCCACAGAGCGACTTGCATGATCCGTCTTTGCTGATGCGGCAAATCCCAGCATAGACTTGCTACTGGTAAGTTTCCTTTGCAATTGGACAATCCTGACTGCTGGTATTTTAAAGGCTGCTGCTCTGCTGGATTTGGTGCCCTGATGTTTCTGTTTAGGACTTTGGTGTCCATGTCTTTGTCCACTGTTGCCCCAAACTTGTTGGCTGTTGTTGTTGTTCTGATTAGTTACACACGCCAGCAGAATGCATTCTGACCTATTGTACACAAATGGAGCACAACTTCTCATTCCTCTGACTGCACACAATGCAGAATCACACCACTCGTGCAATCACACATGTGCTTAGGGTAATAATGTCCGACTCACTCCTCTGTCCTCCATCCTTCCCACCCCACCCCTCCCCTAACCCAATCTCATTTTTGGAATGAGGTTTGTACCAGCCTGGTGGAAATCAAGAGTTGCTTCAGATTAGAACGATCTATTCACTGATTGTCTGTAAAATCCTTGGGGCCTATTCTCTCCTTGTGGGGAGAGTTTACTGATTCAGTTTCTTAAATGACTCCATATGGATTCCCGTGTTCTAATTACGGGGTGTGTTTTGGTAAGTTATATTTTTTTAAGAACTCTAAATTTCATCAACATAAATTTTTAGATTTATTGACAATATTTCACAAGGATTTGTATTAAGAAGCAAAATGTTGAGTTGGGCATATGTTGTTTATACTAAATTGACTTTAATTTTCAAGTGTGAGGTGTTGCTACAATGAAATGAATCAGTGAGTGTGCATGCGTGAATGTGTATGTGTGTGCACATGTGTGCATGTATGTGTGTGCGCATCTGTGTGCATATGCGCATGTGCATACGTGTGCGCATGCGTGCCCGAGTGCATGGGTATATGTGTCCGTGTGCATGTGTGTGCACACACATGCATGTGCATACATGTGCGTGTGTGTGCAGTGTGCGTGTATGTGTGCATGTGTTATGTCTAAAGTTCTCTATATGTTTGGAGGCTTGTAAAATCATTTCTTAAGAAAATGACTATGGAGTCTCGGTCTTTGGCAGGATGGAGAGCTTTTCCTCATTTCTGATGCCATAACATCTGGGGCTTCATAAAATGATATGTTACTCAACTACGATTTTGTGCTTTTTGAAAAATCACTTATTCACTTTGTGGCCCAGGGCCGACGCTGTTACGCCAGGAGGCGTACCTGGTGGTGACAGCGCCTCTCGTCTCCCTGATCAGGTTTCATCTCACTTGGTCCTCCACAGCCTTCAGTTTGTTCTCTTAAACTCCACAAAGTGATTTTGAGACAGGCTCTGGAGAGTGCCTGGGAACAGCGACTCTGCTCTGTGGGTTCACTCTTGGGGGGCCCAGCTCCTACGTCCCTGCCCCTGCTGCCTTCCAAGTCTGCTCCTTATGCTGAGTCACTTGTGCCTGGCCTGGTGATGCCCGAGATCTCAGCAGCCGAGCACACGGGGAGGAAGCGGAGACGTGACCCTGGGTGCTGTGAGGAAACAGCCCGCGCCCCTTGCCTTCTGCAAAGCTAAGAGATTCAGCAGCATTCCTGGAGTTGAAGGCACTTCCCGCAGTGCTGTGAGGTGCTGTGGTGTGCAACCAGGTTCCCAGGCGAATGCCGGGAGGGCCAGCCCTCCGCCCGTGCCCGATGGCATCACTCGGTCACACTCGGCTTACGCGTTTCTGCTTATCTCGTCAGTGGACTTGGTCACACTCGGCTTACGCGTTTCTGCTTATCTCTGTCAGTGGACTTGGCTCTTCGGAGGAGCTCTAGATTCACGGCAAAGCTGAACAGAAAGCACAGTTCCCATGTAGGAGGCCGAGCATGGGCTGCTTTTTGCTGGGGAGAAAGCAGCAGAGGTGGGTGATCCTCCTGCCCCAAGTGTCCTCCCACAGCCTCCGCTCTCCCAGTGAGGCCTTTGAGTTTCCACCAGGGAAGCAAGTCAGCTGTCTGCAGGGGGTCCCTTGTTCAAACTGGTGAGCACGTTAATTCAGGGAGTGGGGGTGAAATGTGAAGGTGGATAAAGGTACAGCCACACTGTGAGCTTCTTATGTATGTGGAATTATTTTTTATAGGTATAGTGCTGGTATAAGTCCTTTTTTTTTTGCTAAATAAAATTGTCCAAAAATTCATAACCCCCCAAAGCAACAACAACAACAAAACAAAAACAGTAACCACAAAAACAATTAGGGACTCCATGGCTTGGCTTAGAAATACAGACTGTGTGGAGAAGACCAAGTTTCCTTCAGATCCCATCCCTTCTACCCCAGATCATGAGTTCAGTTACCTTTTGATTCTTCTGAACGTTATGAAGATCAAAGATGCCAACAAACCCCAGAGAAAATAAGAAAATGCATCCTATCTCTTTCGTAGTGAATAGACAGACTCCCAACGACAGTTAACCATACATAAGCTTTAGTGCTAGGTAATTTACACAAAAGAGACAAAAATACGAAGCTCAGTCTTGTAACACATCACCCCCTGCAAGACCGCTGCAGGACCAGAGTTATAGAGTAATATTTTTCAAGATGTTGTTGCTGACCCCTGATGTCCACAGGAGCGTAATAGTGTTTTACAGCTCAGTTCAGACTGAACGATGGCATAGCTCCTTGTCTTGAAGGCAAAGGTGGAAAGCACTAGTGAGATTTAGTTCCTTTGAAACTCCTTGCAGTCTCAGAGACAGTTATTTATTGCTGAGTGAATGATACTTACTTGTTGCTGTTTTTTGGGGAGATACTTTATCCAGGAAGAACTATTTACAGTGGATGCACTTCCCACATTAGGATTTGAAATGGAATTTATTTCACATCATGGTAGATTTCTTTGTTTTACAGAAAGGAAATAAAAGCAATGAATTTTCCAAGCCACTTCCCTACCAGCTCTTACACGTGTCCTTAGTGGTGAGATAGGGCCTGTCGTAAGGAGTCTCAGCAGCAGGCAAGCCTATCAGCGTGTTATGTGCACAGCACTTGGGCAGGCTCAGATGGACGCCCAGGGGCACCGCTGCCCACGTGCTCTGTGGCCGGTGGCCTCAGGTGTGGCAGCGCAGCACCCCAGGCCTGGCCCCATGCTCCCGTGGGCCCCCAGAAGGAACAAATATCATCCCAGCCACATCATTTCCCTGGAGGAGCAGAGTGCACACCCCTCCCCGTTAGTCTCACTCTGACCAGCCCATGGGCAGGACCCTAGGTCCCTTCCCCAAGCCTGGCCACAAGGGACCTGCTGTCTTTCACCTTGGAGGTGGGTTCCTGTGTCACCTCCAGCTGTGACAGACACCCTCTGTGCCTCTGCATTGACAAGGCAATGTACTCCCCTCTGAGTTTCCAGTCTGTTCGTTTGGCCTTCTCGTATCTAAGTCCCTTTTTATTTTATTTATTATTTATTACTTTTATGTTTTGGTACTGGGGATTGAACTCAAGTGTGCTCAGCCTCTGAGCTACACATCCCCAGTCCTTTTTATTTTTTATTTTGAGGCTATGCTCACTAAGTTGCTTAGGACCTTGCTAAATTGTTCAGCCTGGCCTCGAACTTGTGATCCTCCTGCCTCAGCCGGAGTTTAAGGGAGTAACTGATTCTGTTCTGTACAAAATTTCCAGAGAGAGCATCCTGCAGAGATCCAAAGAAAATGTGCTGTCAAGTAATCTTGGAGAAGAGGAAGATGACATGCTCTGCAAACTGTCGATGCCCTTGTGGCCTCGGTGACGTTGACGATGACCATATGAAGACCAC
This sequence comes from Geosciurus inauris, assembly GCA_004024805.1. NCBI lineage: Eukaryota > Metazoa > Chordata > Mammalia > Rodentia > Sciuridae > Geosciurus > Geosciurus inauris. Next base: position 39,977 of record PVHX01015481.1, read on the forward strand.
ACGTGGGGGGCGTGGGTGAGGGGCTTCACACTGGTGAGGGCAGGAGGGAAAGCCGCCAGGCTGGCTCTCATTTCTGTGCCTTTTGTATAATGTGTGATTTAAAAGATTCGTACACGAGATGAACAAACCCCATGTTTATGGAGCTGTTAAGCTATTTCTTCTACATCCCTGAAAAATGATGTCACCAACGTGGTCACAGCCGCGTCCCTGGAGGAGCTGCTCCTGGGGATGTGGGCGCGAGTCACACTTGCTGGCACCTCTGCTGGGCACACTTGCTTTTTTCGTCCTGGGTGCTTTCCAGAGCTCAGTTGGGGCAGTGTCTCCAGCAACAGTCTTTGGGTTGGCCCCCTGCATGCCAGCAGAGAAGGTAGCGCCTCGACTTTGAATTGAAGACACCAAAACCTACTGCGGTATGGCCTGCTTCCCTCCCACCATCTGTGGATCGTCCCCAGGCGTCTCAGCAGCACATGCTGGGGGGCCTCTCTGGCCTCCTACTCCCTGCTACCTAATGTCACTGGTCCCCTTTTAGTTTCTAAAAGAACAGCCTCAGAAATTCTGAGTAAAACAGAAAAGGAGGACAATATTCATAGTTTTTCATACACCAAGTCCTGCTGGACCTGCACCCACAGTCAGTCGGGATTCAAGTGCAGAAAGGCGCACGGGTGGGAATCAGGGATGGAGAAAATGCTCTGTGTCTCCTAGCAAGGTGGCCCTGCACCAGCCCTTTCACCTGTCTACCCCTTCCTGATTTCTGTTTGTTAGTTTGTTTTGTTAAGGGGGAATCCAAAGGGCTGTGCTCATTACTTCCGGGGGTTCTCGGATGCTGGGCTCTGAGACAGGCTTGGTGGAAGATGAAGGCTACATTCAAAGCAAGAACACCTGGGGTGTGGTCCTGCTCTGGGCTCCCAGGTGTGGTGCAGGGCACTGAGCACCTGGCCTGGGTTCTGAGAGCTGCAGTCTAAGCTGCCTCGGGTCCCTCAGAAGATTTGCTTTCCTTCATCTCTCAGGACGCAGATTCTGTACTTGACACTGCATTACATTTAATTTCAAAATAGCTCCTGTAACTCTATTCTCTCACATGATCAGCTCTGCTACTTGTGTTCTTTTGGACATAAAGAGAAAATCAATTGCTTTTGTGTAGAGAATGAGCTTTTTTTACAACGTAAAAACATTTGGTGACACCGTCAGAGAAGGTGCATGTTTGATAACCCTTTAAAACAGCCCTCCCCACGTTTCGTCGTTTCATATTTCCATCAGGATTCAGCCTCCTTCCATTGCTATAATGACAGTCCAGGACAAGCACTAGTTGTTGCCAGGAGGGCAGGAGGAGCAGGCCGGCCACTCTTGCCTGCATTGATTTTGCCATGATTGTCCTCAGGCAGACCTGCCAGCATGTGATGCAGTGGGACCTTCTGGCGACCCTGACGCCTCCAGCCAGCGCCCGGAGTTCTGTGGTGGAGCTCTTCCATGCCGACACCACCTGATGGACAGATTCCAGAGCGCACAGATCCTGCCAGAGCTGTGGTGAAGACAGCGTCTAAGGCTGTGAGGGGGCATGGTGGTCAGCAGTGTGGCCTCTAGCCTGGACAGTGCTGGCTCCTGGCCGGCTCCACTGGCTGTGGCAGGCAAGGCGCCAAGGGTGTCGGGATCAGTGTCCCCAACTCTCAAGGGAGGGCAGTCCTTGTTCCCACCTCACTTGCTGTCCCGAGAATCAAACAAGCAACTTAGGACTCAACAGAAGTGACTGCTAAACTGGCCACCTGGGCCCAAGTCCTGGCCTGCTGGGAGGCTTCTTAACCTGTGCCACACACAGCAGTGAGGCAGGGAGGCTGGTGTAGGAAGAGGCTCAGGGAGGCACCCACAGACCCAGAAATGAGTGTTCAGGAGGTTATTTTTTTAAGTGGGTGTTGATAATGAGCCAGAAGTATATCAGAAGTCCACACCTCCACACACCTGAAATGGTTCCATTCTGGAGTCTGTGGAGTGCAGACTTAGTGACATGGAGGTGCATTCCTGCAGCTAAGGAGACCAGGGGGTGGGCTGGGGGCTGCAGGCAGTGCTGGCCCCAGGGGCAGCTCACGCCTCCCACTGGGTTGTAATGAAGTGGGAAACGACCGAGGAGAGCTAGCCCTGGACAAGCGAGCCCACTGGACAGAGAAGCAACCCCTTCCAGCACAGGCGGTTCACAATTCCAGTCTGCAGGAAGGGAATTTCCTCGCATTGTTTTCTTTCCGAGTAGCCTCAATTGAAACTTGGATATTTTATCCCAGGATCAATTTTCTTTTGAGTTGTTCAAGAGAGTCAAGTACTCTGTTAGGTCATTTCCATATTTGTAGAAAAGACAAAGCACAAATTTCCAATTCTTTCCCATATTTCCCTGGAAGACTATATTCAAGGTCATACTAATGTTTGTGTGGGAAAATATTTACATTCCTTGAACAAAATTGTTTTTTAAGAAAATAAAATATTAAGCTCCTGTGGGAAAAAAAACAAAAAACCACAACTTGGATATTTTATGTGTGTCAAAAAATGCTGAGTCCAGGAGAGCACATGGGCATCTCTGTGGAGAGCACATGGCCATCCCTGTAGGACAGTGTATGGCCATCCCTGCAGGCCTCTGCCACTTTCTTCCTTCAGGCCTGCTCAGCTCTGCTTTGTGTGAGTCGTCCTTGCCTTTATTTGGTGACTGGCAGGTTCAAAGTACACAGTGTATCCTGTTCAGAGTCTGCCCTGCCTCTGTCCTCCCTCTTCAGCCCCTGGATGTGACTGGGTCTATCAGCCCGGGTTAGTTCTTGGGAACCTGCAATGTGCAAATGGAGGGGATGAGCCCTCTGGGATGAGCTGTGGCCCTCTCATGCAGGTTTCACCAGAGAGCTTGACCTTGGTACCATTTCTGCCCATGGGGTTGTTTTTTTTTTGTTTTTTGTTTTTGGTTCTGGGCTGGAACCCTGAGCTCACACCCGCTAAGCTGCACCCAACCCTACTTTAGCTCTTCTTTTTGGGAGAAAAGAGGACCCTGGCAATCTGTTCCCCTCTTGGTTATTGACTCTCCCGTGTGCCTCCTGAGCTGGGATCTGTGGAGAGGAGGGAGGGGCATCTGTTCCTGGGTCTGTGCTCCTCTGAGGTCAGGAGTGTTGAGGGGAGCAGAGCCTGGTGTAAGCACCCAGGAAAGCACAACAAGCTGTGCAGAGAGAGCTCTTTAGGTCTCTGTTCTGAACACGGGCTCCCATGCTGTAGGATGCAGAGTGGAGGGACTCTGTATCCCATAAGCCAAGATGCTTCCATTGTTTCCAGTAATTTGAGCTGGCTTTCTGTCCTTTGCATTGAAAAAACCCTGAATAAGACAGGAAGTGATTGACAAGGCTGAATCCAGGCATGTGTGGGCCTCCTGCTGGGGCATCTCTTTAGAAATCCTCAAAGCCTCCCTCCTAGGGACAACCTGTTCTTTACATAAATACCATATTAACTTAAAATAACACTTTCTGGAAAAAAGGGGGACTGCGTGGGCATGAGAGCCCAAGGAAGCTGGTGGCCTCTTTGTTCCTAGTGAGCCCTGAGAATAGGCCAGACGCCCTGGGGCGGCCAAGACGCTGCCCAGCCTGGGTGGGGAGGGAGAGTGGAGAGGGCAGCCCGTCCCAGCAGGGCAGGCTTGTTGCTGTGAAGCCAGAATTAGACAGGCAGCTGGTGTAGATAGGTAAATCGAGTCAAGTTGGAACAGGGACGTCAATTTAGAGAATTATTGAAATGCTAATGCCTCCAGAGCCCTTCCTCCACCCTTATCACCCCTGCTCCCACGGTTGCTAAGGTGCCTGTCCCAAGGAGTTGTTAATGTTGTTGTTTCTGGAAGAGGGTGATCTGATAGGAGGTGAGTGTGGCGGTGCCAAACAACCCAGGAATCAGGCACTGGGAGACAGTGTTCGTGACACAGCTCAAAGATTTATTGTAATGCAGGAGCTTATATACATAAAAGTGTTCAACCAGAGGATTACCTAGTTGATTTATAGCCAATCACCTAGAAGCTCATCTGAGTTGGGCAGAAGCTGGGGCTGGCTGACTGGAAGCCAGGGCTGGTATCTGTGTGGGGCTGGTATCAGTCTGGGACTATGGGAAAGTGCCAAGAAGCCGGGCCTGCCGGCAGGAGCCAAGGTCAAAAGAGAAGTCCGGCCAGACATATCAGTTGGCAAAGAGCCCGGGCTAGGGGGAGAAGAGTCTCCAGGGCCAGGGGGAGAGGAGTCTCCAGGCACATCAGTTGGCAAGGGGCTGAGGCCAAGTCTGGGTGTTCCAAGGCCAGAGAGAGCAGGGTGTTCTTGCTTCTGGTCATGTAGTCTGGTTCATCTCCTTCTGGTCATCTAGTCTTTATACCACTGACTCTTAATTTTAAATCAAATTAAGCAAGCTTATATTGTGCACACAAATTAGCTGTACAGCAGCTGTCCCCTTCAAACAGTGAGGGTACAGCTTTGCCCAGGAGCAGGGAGGTTTTTATAACACAGAGAATTATTATTTTTTTTTTTAATTTTTTTTTTTTAGTTGTAGATGGATACAATGTCTTTATTTTATTGCTTTGTATGTGGTGCTGAGGATCGAACCCAGGGCCTCACGCATGCGAGGCAAGCGCTCTACCGCTGAGCCACAATCCCAGCCCTAACACAGAGAATTATAAAGGTAGGTATCTTAGGAATTTACAACTGACAGGGTTCTGGCAAGTGCAATACAGAGGCAAACAGCAAATCAATGATTTACATGGCTTAACATCTTTAGATAAGGGAGTAAACTCAGGTTCCAGCATGGGACGCTGCTGAGATTTTTAGGAGGGCAGTTACCTAATCAAAGCCAAACATGGTCCAAGCAAGTAAAACAAGAATAAACCTTTATGACCTCTGTCGAAATGGCTTTCGATCTTACGATAGAATTAGGCTGGGTTCATCATTACCTTTGTGTAAATGTCCAATAAAGTAACTTAGCTCATAGCTCCTGCCTCCGCAGTAAGCCAAGTGTTGCTGATGACTGGGCATGCTCACACTGGCTGCTTGTCACTTGTCACTTCTCCCCTTGGAGGGCAGCTTGCTCACCTCCTGACTTCCCTTTGCAACCACAGCGCTCCAGGGGACAACTGGCAACAGCCCATTCCCAGGTGCACAGCGCACCCTGGCCTTACGCGAGGAATCCTGAGCTCACCAGAGGGCGGGAGAGAGGCTGCCTGGGCAGCTGCAGCTTTCCAGCCAGAGGCAGAAGACCCTCTGCGGAGGGAGGGAAGTGGCCCTGCAGGGATGTTCTGGGTTAGCCCTGAAGCAAAGTCTTGTGCTGCATTAACATCACAACACAACAAGGAGTGAGGACTGGGAAAAACCGATGGCCATTTAAAGGTTCTGCAGACATTGGTTATGATGGACACTCGAAATGGTAGCTGGGCAGCAGCATACTTCATATTAATTTTTGGCTAATACAGGTGACTAAGAAGAGATAAGGTGAGGTGAGCATGGAGAGAGGGGCCTGCCTTGGGTGACTCCAAGGTGTACAGAACAGACTCCATGGTGTGTAGAAGAGCAGCTCCCAGGCCGTCCTGCCCTGAGTTGACTCCATGGTGTACAGAACAGCAGTCTTCAGGCTGCACCTGCCCTGGGTGACTCCATGGTGTACAGAACAGCAGTCTTCAGGCTCTTCCTGGCCTGAGTGTATTAACTCCATTGTGTACAGAACAGCAGCTCCCAGGCTGTCCTGTCCCGAGTGACTCCATGGTATATAGAGCAGCAGCTCCCAGGCTGCACCTGTCCTGAGTGACTCCATGGTGTGTAGGACAACAGCTCTTGGGCTGTGCCTGCCCCAGTGACTCCATGGTGTGTAGGACAGCAGCTCCCGGGTTGTCCTTCCCTGAGTGACTCCGTGGTGTGTAGGACAGCAGCTCCCAGGCTGTGCCAGCCCCAAGTGACTCCATGGTGTGTGGAATAGCAATTCTCCGCCTGTACCTAAACCCTGTTACTCAATTTTGCAAAGCAGTAGTTTGCCATAGCTTCTCCATTTTCCGTTTGTGGATGACGCCACACCTTGTTTGTACACTGAACAACCTTCATCTGCCCTGCACTATCATATGGTATAAAGTGACAAATTAATCATGCTAATAAGGATGACCCCAGAACTCATCAAATATTCGGAAGCACATGGGTGCACGGGCGTATCAAACCCACGTCAGTGAAAGTAGGCCCAGGAGCTTATGGAACACACCAGGCCTGCAGACGATTCAGCCCTCACTTGAGACCCATACAAAGAGGGCACCCTGAGACTGGACGCAGTGGCACCTTGACCCGGTTGCCTGGTCACTCATCGTGAGCCCTGCCCAGGAAAGTTGCCACAGTGATGAACCTCTGCATTTCTGTCCTTGGGCTTCAGCAGTGTGGTTTCTCCTGCTGATGAGGACCACGTAAGTCCCACTCCAAGCTGACATCTCAGGCTGATGCTCCACTCTGGCACTGAAGCAGCTGCCATCTGGACTTTGGCCTGGAATGAGCTCCTATGCTCCGCCAGCTCTGCAGCCCGGGCAGGCTCTCCTCTGGTCCCTAATCGTGTCTGACCACCCATCCGCTCTGCCTTTGCTCTCAGTTCAGCCTCCTGGACCCCTGGGACTGCCTGAGCCCTTCCCTGGCCTGAGCCCTTCCCTAGCATGAGCCCTTCCCTGGCCTGAGCCCTTCCCTGGCCTGAGCCCTTCCCTAGCTGAGCCCTTCCGTGGCCTGAGCCCTTCCCTGGCCTGAGCCCCTCCTTCCATGGCCTGAGC
>PVHX01015482.1:0-46576 GCA_004024805.1 Geosciurus inauris
TTTTTTTTTTTTGGTACTAGAGATTGAACTCAGGGGCACTCAACCGCTGAGCCACATCCCCAGCCCTATTTTGTGTTTTATGTAGAGACAGGGTCTCACTGAGTTGCTCAGTGCCTCGCTGTTGCTGAGGCTGGCTTTGAACTGGCGATTCTCCTGTCTCAGCCTCCCTAAGTGCTGGGATTACAGGCTTGCGCCACCACACCCGGCTGAACAACAATTTCAAATGCCCTGTGACTTTTATGTCTATAGGTAAAAAATTGTCTGAACTTCCAGTTTTTGAGACTCTTCACACCTGGAAATATTGTAGAAAACCCTTTATTAAACTATGTAATTGGGGTGTGATTTGGAAAATATAGTTCTACTGTATTAAAATTATGTGATTTTAAGATAGATATAGATCAACATCACATTTCACATCTACTATGTCACTTCGTAAGCCTCCCAGATTTCCAGCCACTTAAACACTTAATTTTTCTACCAATACTGAAGTCATCTTCAGAATTATGTAATTATTTTTTTCTAAAGTTAATATAAATTATGTCATGATGTCATTTATTTAGAACAGCAGGATTGAATGCTTGCTGTGTATTGTACACGTGATAGAACTTTACAGCATTAAGATGGAAGGATATAAAAATGAAATAGTGATTTTTGTTAGAAAAAAATTGGAAAAATTCTTTATGAGATTTAGTTATAATTTTCCAGGGACTTTCCTTTATTTTCTCTGTGTTCCAGGTCTTGCCTGAAATATAGAAGTCCCTTTCTTCCCCTTCCTTTCTGATGCTGTCAGTGGTGGTGATCACCTCTGAGGAAGAAAAGCCCACTTCCCACTGACCATGGAGAACATTCAGCATCTCTTCTTGATTTTGACAAGGGCAATGACAAGGGATGGATCATGAAATACTTCTAAAGTAGCCAAGAGTTAACTCTCCTAAATTTTTTATATAATAAGCATGTTACCACCAAGGTAACTTACCCGGTGGAATCAACTATGTAGTGGAATCACATTATTTACACATTAAACTTATATAGATTCACTCTACCAAAAAAAAAAAAAATAGAAAGTACTAGTAAGATAGAAAAACAGTACTTTAAGTAGCACATGTTCAACCTTCCATTTCAGCTAAGTCCCAGAGAATAAGTAGAATAAATAAAATTCGAAATCATCAGTACTGATAAAAGCTACAGAAATAATGTCAGAATGATTTTAAAGGTTTCCTAGTCATTGATAAAGGATGTTCAGGTAGACAGGGGGGTGGTTGGGATATAGCTCAGTTGGTAGAGGGCTTGCCTCACACACATAAGGCCCTGGGTTCAATCTTTTTTTTGTTTGTTTGTTTTTTGTTTTGGTACTGGAGATTGAATTCAGGGGCACTCGACCACTGAGCCACATCCCCAGCCCTATTTTGTGTTTTATGTAGAGACAGGGTCTCACTGAGTTGCTTAGCGTCTCGCCATTGCTGAGGGTGGCTTTGAACTCGTGATTCTCCTGTCTCAGCCTCCCTAAGTGCTTGCACCACCTTGCCCGGCTCCCTGGGTTCAATCTTCAGCACCACACACACACAGCTTCAACCAGCTTCAACCTTACTGAAGGTTGTTGAGAAACTACATTTAAGAATTAGAGGAACTGTAAAGCCAGCCTCAGCAAGGGCGAGGCACTAAGCAACTCATTCAGACCCTGTCTCTAAATAAAACACAAAATAGGGTCGGGGATGTGGCTCACTGATCGAGTGCCCCTGAATTCCATCCCTGGTACCAAAAAAATGAAAAAAGAATTAGAGGAACTGGGGCTGGGTATGTGTAGTTCAGTGGTAGAGTACTTGCCTAACAAGTGTGAGTTCCAGGGTTCAGTCCCCAATACCACAAAGAGAAAATGAAACAACAAGAACAACAATGAAAAAAAAAAAAGAAATAGAGGAACTAGCAAGGTATGGTCACACACACCTGTAATGTAATCCTAGCAATTTTAGAGGCTGAAGCAAGAGAATGACAAGTTTGAGGCCAGCTTCAGCAACTAAGTATGACCCTTGTTTTATTAAAAAAAAATTTTTTTTTAATAAATAAAGCTTGGGATTTAGCTCAGTGGTACAGTACTTGCCTGGAATGTGCAAGGTCCTAGGTTCAGTCTCCAGTACTGCAGGAAAAAAAAATTAGAACTAATCAGATACAGAAGCACATGCCTGTAGTCCTAGCTGTTTGGGATGCTGAGGCAGGAGGATCACCTGAGTCCAACGGAGCAGAGCCCCCTCACAAATTTTAAAAAAAAGAATTAGAGGAACTGACAAAATCTCCTATAAAGAATGATGTATTAAAAACAGGTCAAGGGGGGCTGGGATTGTAGCTCAGCGGTAGAGCGCTTGCCTCGCATGCGTGAGGCCCTGGGTTCGATCCTCAGCACCACATACAAAGCAATAAAATAAAGACATTGTGTTCATCAACAACTAAAAAAAAACAGGTCAAGGGGCCTGGGGTGGTGGCTCAGTGGTAGAGCGCTTGCCTTGCATGCGTGAGTCACTGGGTTCAATCCTTAGCACCACATAAAAATAAATAAATACAGATATTGCGTCCATCTACAACTAAAAAAAAAATATTTAAAAAACAAAACAGGTCAAGGGCTGGGATTGTAGCTCAGCGGTAGAGCGCTTGCCTTGCATGCGTGAGGCCCTGGGTTCGATCCTCAGCACCACATACAAAGCAATAAAATAAAGACATTGTATCCATCAACAACTAAAAAAAACCAAAAAACAAAAACAAAAAAACAGGTCAAAATTTTTTTGTTTTATTAGTGCATTGTAATTACACATAATAGTGGAATTCATTGTTACATATTTGTACATGCACATGATATAACAGTATAATTTGGTCAATATCGTTCCCCAGTATTTTCCCAGAAGGAATCCTTGGTTCCTTCTGGTTTTCCTTCTATTTTAATGAGACCCCTCCCCACTTTTTGCCTTTTTTTCCTCTCAAGCTTCCACATACGAAATGCACAACCCTTGACTTTCTGAGTTCCATTTATTTCACTTAATGTTCTGAAGTTCCATCCATTTTCCTTCAGATGACATAGTTTCATTCTTTATGACCGAATAAAACTCCATTGTGTGTATATATGTATGTGTATGCATACACCATTTTTTTTTTATCCATTTTTCCACTGATGGACACCTAGGCTGGTTTCATAATTTGGCTAGGTGAATTGTGCTGCTGTCAACACGGGTATGCATATATCATTATAGTATGCTGACTTTAATTCTTGGGTTTTTTTTTTTTTTGGTACTGGAGATTGAATTCAGGGGCACTCGACCACTGAGCCACATCCCCAACCCTATTTTGTGTTTTATGTAGCGACAGGGTCTCATTGAGTTGCTTAGTGCCTCACCATTGCTGGGGCTGGCTTTGAACTCGCGATTCTCCTGTCTCAGCCTCCCTAAGTGCTGGGATTACAGGTGTGCGCCACTGCACCCATCTCTGACTTTAATTCTTTAGGATAAATACTGAGGGTGGTATAGCTAGATCATGTGGTAGTTCCCTTTCTAGTCTTTTGAGGAACCTCCATACTGATTTCCATAGTGGTTATATAATTTACAGTCCCACCAATGGTGTAGAAATATGTGTTCCTTTTCCCCTATTTCTTCTCCAGCATTTATTATTATTTGTGTTCTTGATGACTGCCATTCTAATGAGTGAGATAAACTCTCAGTGTAGTTTTGATTTTCATTTCCATAATTGCAGATGTTGAACATTTTCTTCATGTATATATTGGCCATTTGTATTTCTTCTTTTGAAATGTTTCTATTTGGTTCATTTGCCCATTTATTGTTTGGGTTATTTGGTTTTCAGTGTTAAGTTTTTTGAGTTCTTTATATATTCTAGGAATTAATCCTCTGTCAGAAGAATAACTAGCAAATATTTCCTTACATTTTATAGGTTATCTTAATATTCTTTTTTTTTTTTTTTGGTACTAGAGATTGAACTCAGGGGCACTCGACCACTGAGCCGCGTCCCCAGCCCTAGTTTGTGTTTTATGTAGAGACAGGGTCTTACTGAGTTGCTTAGCGCCTCGCTATTGCTGAGGCTGGCTTTGAACTCGTGATTCTCCTGTCTCAGCCTCCCTAAGTGCTGGGGTTACAGGCTTGTGCCACCGTGCCCAGCTATCTTAATATTCTTAATGGTTTCCTCTGCTAGACTGAAGCTTTTTAATGTGATACCATCATGGGCTGGGGTTATGGTGCAGTGGTAGTGTGCCCACCTAGCACGTGTGAGGCACTGGGTTCGATCCTCAGCATCACATAAAAAAATAAAGATATTCTGTCCACCTACAACTAAAAAATATTTATAAATAAATAAATAATTTGATACCATCACATTTATTAATTCTCAGTATTTTCTGAGTTTTAGGAGTCTTATTGAAAAAGTAGTTCCCTGTGCCTATAAGCTGAGTTTTGAACCCTACATTTTCTTCCAGTAGTTGCAAAGTTTGTGATCTAATTCCTAGATCTTTTTTGATCATTTCAACTTGTTCAGAGTGAGAGAGAGGGATTTAATCTCATTCTTCTACATATGGATAACTAGTTTTCCCAGCATCATTTGTTAAAAAGACAATCATTTCTCCAGTGTCCATTTTTGACACCTTTGTCAAAGATCCAATGACTGTTTCTGTGTGGGTTTTTCTCTGTGTCTTCTGTTTCATTGGTCTATGTGCCTTGTCTTCATGCCAGTACCATGCAGTACCGTACTATATCTGTAGTATAATTTGAAGTTGAGAATTGCTTTGGCTATTCTAAGTCTTTTTATTCTTCCAAATGAATTTTTCTAATTCTGTGAAGAATATCATTGGTATTTTGATGGGAATTGCATTTCATTGAGTCTGCATATCGCTTTTGGTAATATGGCTATTTTAACAATATTAATTCTGCCTATCCATAAACATGGGAGGTCCTTCCATCTTCTAGAGTCGTCTTTGACCTCTTTCTTCAGTGTTCTATAATTTTTGATGGTAGAGGTCTTCTCCTTGGTTAGATTTATTCCTAGGTTTTTGTTGTTTTTCCTCCTCCTCCTCCTTCTCTCTCTCTCTCTCTCTCTCTCTCTCTCTCTGGCTATTGTGAATGAGATTTTCTTTTTCAGTGAATCCATTATTATATAAAAAAGCTATTGATTTTTGTATATTGATTTTGTATCCTGACAAGTTGAAATTTTTGTGTTTACTAGGCATTCAAAAGAGTGAAACATCTGATTGATTAAATTTTAAAGTGTTTTGTGAATTTTCAGTGGTTGTTTTTACCATATGCTGTCTCCCCTTTACAGTCTATCTCCTAAGGAAGAAGCTTTCTCATCAAGTGGTAATTGCATCAATTGTGTTTGATAATATAAATTGAGTAAGATAAAAGGGTTTCATAAAGAAGCTAATTTTTGATTGATAATTTTGTTTTTTTTAATGGTAGGCATGAACTTTCTTTTCATAGAAGTCTGAATTTGAAATCTAGATTCTATAATGAAATGACTGTTTCTTGACCATACTAGCAACTTGTACCATCCACATCATTGTACTTTATTCCTAGGGTCTTTCTTCATTCATGTTCACTGTTTAGCTAATTGCTACCTTGAGATTGCATACCTACTAAGTAAAAAAATCATAATTAGATAAAACACTTTTTAAAAAGATATTGTTTTAGTTGTACCTAGCATGTGAAATACATTTTTCCCCCCTGTGGTCATGCAGGTGAACATGATTAAAGATGATGGGACCGTTATTCACTTCAATAATCCCAAAGTCCAAGCTTCCCTGTCTGCTAATACCTTCGCAATTACTGGTCATGCAGAAGCCAAACCAATCACAGAAATGCTTCCTGGAATATTAAGTCAGCTTGGTGCTGACAGCTTAACAAGCCTTAGAAAGTTAGCTGAACAGTTCCCACGGCAAGGTAGGTATTTCAATTTAGTACTTCTTTCACAGTCCACCTTAATTAAGGAACCTAATGTAAATGGTGTTCCATCTTCAACTCAGAGGATTTGCCTCAGTCTGTAATTATTTTAGTTTTTATAACATCATTTGTATGCTTCATAAAATTTTGAATTTGTTTCTTTAATAATTAATGTAGTGTGGTATATAGAATATTCAAACAATGTCGTCATTTGCACTGTAGATATGGTAACCATAAATTCTGTATTTCCAAAGTATTCTAGAGTTCAAATGTGTCTTGTTGCCCCTAAAAGTCAAAGAGCTTTGTGATTTAGTGTACATACTACATAGCTAGAAACTTAGTTTCTAGTAAATTTTTGGAAAAAATCTTGAATATTAATTTTTATTTGGATAATATGGCCACTGTGACTTACTGCAATTTATTTTTATTTATATCTGAATTATTCCATTTTGAATATAAATTTATCTTTGCTGCACATTGGAATTGCCAACTATATTTAGAGCATATCTAATTGTTAAAGTTTTATTGATTTTAATGTTACTTAAGCAAAAAAAAATGTTTTTTCCCTTAGTACTAGGGGTTGAACCCCTATGTGCCCTCCAGCCCCTACCCTAGCACTCTAGCACTGTGCTTCGTCACTAGCCCTTTTTATTTTTTATTTTGAGACAAGGTCTCACTAAATTGCTGAGGCTACCCTCAAAGTTGCAGTCCTTCTATGTCAGCTTTCTGAGTTGCTGGAATTATGGGCATGTACCACTACACCTAGCATGAGTAGATTTTAGATTAACAATGTTCAATCTTTTTCTGAGCACTATATGAAATTTAGACTTGAAAAAAAGGATAAACATTACAAGTGTTCTGTAAAGGTCTTTGATCTTAATGACTAATATTAAAATAAACTTTTTGTAGTGTTGGATAGTAAAGCACCAAAACCAGAAGACATTGATGAAGAGGATGACGATGTTCCAGGTAAGTAACATTTCTTTGGTCTTAGACATATAATATCCTGTTTGTCTATTTTACTGAAAAGATAACTTTCAAGATTTTGTTGTGATTTCTGACTTTAAATTGGTCACAGTGATATGAATAGACTAATAAAAAAGAATAAAAGCACTCTCTGTAGAACTTAGAAATTGTCACACAAAGCTCTGTGAACTGAACTTATTAAATCGAAATCACTGTGATTATAAATCTACATAGTTAATGTGGTAATTATAATTGATATATGAAAACAGTATTCACCTTAGTAGTTTGCTAAGACCAAAAAAAACAAAAAAAAATTTCCTTAAGATTACTGTTTTAAGTAGATAAATGAATCATTATTAGCAAAATGTTCATTTCTTCCTGTTGTATGTTTTTAAGCTAATTGTAGTTACAGTAAATTTATTTTATTTAGCCTCTAAGTTAGGTATTCCATTTACTTCTTTTTCTATTTTTTTGCCCCTTTGACTCATTTTTGTTTGTTATTTTTTCCAGATCTTGTAGAAAATTTTGATGAAGCATCAAAGAATGAAGCTAACTAAATTTTTTTTGGTATTTTGAAGCTGGCATGGACTAGATTTAACAAATCAGCTATGTGGTTCCAAAGTTTTACAGACACGGAGAACATCACCTGTTACTAGTTCAGTAATATAAATATTTTGTATATTAATAATGCTGTTTGTTCAGCATTTTTCGGTCATTTGATTTTGCATTTTGCACTTCTTCCCAGGATCTATTCTTTTGGTCAAAATATGAAGTATTGGTGCAGCTTGAGGGTGTTTTGGCTTTTACTTCTTGGTTTTTTGTTTTGTTTTGGGGGTGGGTATTTTTGTATGTATGTATATGTATGTGTGTGGGTATGTGTGTATTCAGTGGAGAGCAAATTGGAAAACAGTTCTATTTATCCTCTTCCTTCCCCCAGTAGAAATAAAATAAATCTTCACATTTGTTACTTTTTTTTTCCTAATAATGCACAGAATTAATGAAAAGTGAATTCTTTGATTTCATATCTGAAGAGTTTTTTTTACCATTGGAGGTTTGGTTTTAACTTGGTTGGTTAACTATCATATTTTTCATATATTTCTCTGGATTTAAAATGTTTTGAAATTTTTTGCATTAGCTTCATGCTGGAATAATACTGCATATCTTTTGTGTGATTGCCTTAGATTCACTTACCTAGTCAGACCCAGAAGAATTTCTTTTACCAGCTTTCTTCATAACTGCTTTTTTCCCTTCTCCTTTTGCTCTTTAAATGATCTGTTCAGCCTTTGGTAATACTCTTCCTCATCATCTGCCTTGCTTGAGAAGGTGGTTCTCCATGTAGATTGAGTGCCTAATCCCTCTTTTTCTAAGGTTTTGTTACAGCTCCATCTTGACCTTTTTATTTTCCCTTGATTTTACAATTTGGTAGATTTTAAACTGAAATAGCCAGCATATGCTTGCTAAATAATTTTATGCTGGCCTTATCTTGAATCCTAACTGTTCTAATAGCAGGTGTGAGGAAGCTTTTTTTTTTTTTTCCAGCAAGGTTGAAATGGGAATGTCCTGTTGAACGAGAAGAAAGTAGGCCATGGACTTCATTCCCCAGCACAAATGGGCATTCTGAGAAATGGTATAGGCCTGGGGAGGATTCCTTCAACCACTCTCCACTCTTGGCCTTGAACCTACCTCTCGGTTGGATCTTATTGTAGCTGCTCAGAACACCCTCCTGCATGCTTAGAATAATGCTTTGGGGGGAGCACTGATAAATAGTATTTATTTATTTTTTTACCTCCTTTCAGAGGACTTGGAGGTAAGTTGCATTCATTCGCTCAAGTTTCCCTCTTGCTGTCTGATAAAAGCTTGCATTTTGCATATCAGCATTTGATAGTCAATATTTTAAGATAAGATTTAGAAAATCTGTCATTTCCTGGCCCATCACCAAACTAACTACAGCTTAACCTTGCAGCATACCAATTTTTGTTCCTAGTTAGATATCTTTATTTGATATCTAAAGTGCAAGACCAACAATATATTGAAGGCAAAGCTCCTGTGTTTTTTTCATCCAGACACCTCAATTTATTTTATAAATTTGTTCATTTTTTCCTGTTATGTTTTTATATAATATATGGACTTAACAAAATAAAATAACAGTACAAAGGAGGAGAATATTTCCTCTTGTGCCTGTCTTGTTGTCTACAGAATTTTCTTCTTTTGTAATTTCTCCTCTACTCCCTACTCCCAAATGAAATGTACTCAGTCATTGCTTGAAATGTCTCATCCATTGTTAGGTCAGTAGCTCTACATGATCTACAGAGTTCAGAATTCTGTTCCTCTGATTGCCCCAAAGAAGCATATTGTGGAGCTGAGAGAGTTGGGGGACTGCTTCAAGTGTGTAAGGACAGATAAGAAGATAAGCAAATGAAAAAACAGGGAAGACATCTAGAAGTCGGGCGAAGCCAGGCACTTGGCGCACGCCTGTATGTAATCCCAGCACTTTGGGAGGCTGAGACAGGAGAATTGTGAGTTCAAAGCCAGTCTCAGCAACGGCGAGGTGCTAAGCAACTCAGTGAGACCCTGTCTCTAAACAAAACACAAAATAGGGCTGAGGATGTGGCTCAGTGGTAGAGTGCCCCTGAGTTCAATCCCCAGTACCAAAAAAAGAAATAGAAGTCAGGGAATTTGTGTTCTGGTCCAGACTTGCATTAATTATGTGGCCTTGGACAGGTCACTGAAATACTTCAAAATTCATCAAATGAAATTTTTCTAAATGTAAAATTTCTTGTGCTTTTACAGTTTTGTGAATCTCTGAAAATTCTCTAGAAGGGAATCTGTTCAGAGATGTATTCATCAGTACTCATAAAACTCTACAATCTTCTTCCTCTTTTTCCATTTGGTTCATATTTAGCTACTCACCAGAGGATCTCTGGTCAGTATTCCTTTTTATCCTATTGACAGCCATTCTTAATGGTTGGCCCCTCTTGTATACAATGAGCCAATATTTTTTATTTTATATTTTCATACCTTTCCCTTTCCTGGAGAAGGCATATTGAAATTCTCAATGCCCAAAAGTGTTTCTGCTTTTCTGTGTAGGGACAGAATTTCAGAATAAAAGTATGGATGAAACTTTAGTAAATTTTAGGATTCTTGGTATAAATATGATATATATACACACACACATAGCTAAATATATGCTTTTTATAAGGTTAAGTATTTTTTGCCAGGATAACTATATAAATGTTTTCTAGGATATTGGCCTTAAATTTTGGGGATAATTCAATAAATGTTGACAGAAAATTGATTCATGATCTTGATTTTTATCGTTTACGTTTCTTTTTTCTTTTCTTTTTTTTTTTTTTGGTAAAGCTTCTCATCTATTTTAGGGAAGCCCAAAATGAATGGTTGGTCTCATATATTTATTTTATCATTATTTTCCATATTTATTTTATCATTATTTTCCATATTAACAAGGGACCGGGGTTGTGGCTCAGTGGCAGAGCGCTTACCTCGCACATGTGAGGCACTGGGTTCAATCCTCAGCACCACATAAAAATAAAATAAAGATATTGAATCCATCTATAACTAAAAAATATTTTTTAAAAAAAGAGTAAATCAAGTACTTCAATTTGTTGTTAAATAACATACTTTCAGAATTCTATTAAATTCATTTTAAGAAGCCTGCCAGGTTTTGTGAAAAACCCTTAATGTGGGATACGTTTGATTTGTTTCTTTGTTTTAACTCCACATTTATTTAGCCCTGAGTGCGTTTATGCTGTGGTGCACACCTGCAATCCCACCAGCTGCAGAGGCTGAGGCAGGAGGATCACAAGTTCAAAGCCAGCCTCAGCAGTTTAGTGACACTCTAAGCAACTTAGCGAGACCCTGCCTCAGAACAAGTGGTTAAACGCTCCTGGGTTCAATCCCTGGTGTAAGGAAAAAAAAAAAAAAGAGAGAATATGGTATGGCAGGGAAAAGCGCAAATTTGAAGACAGAGATCAGCTTCACTACCTACCTATAACCTCTTCAACGGGGCTGCTGCAGTATACAACTCTTTAAGACCCATCATTCATATTTATTATGTTCAGAGTAACATTTTCATATGCTACAATATGAGTAATGTGCTTGTTAATAAGTGCAGTGACCTTGCTCTTGAGTCAGTTTCCTCTGTAAAATGGTATCTAAGATTCAGAGTTGCTTGGAATCCTCTAAATGACTATAGTAAAGACAAAGACGATTCAAGTGTTTTATGTTACCTTCCAATCCATGACAAAAAGTTTTTTTCCTGAAGCTCATAGCCATAGGCACAGCAAGGCTATGTTCTACACACCCATTCTCAGCCCGTCCTGTATTGTTATGCCATACAGTCTGCCTGGATTATTGTAGTCTCCTTGTTAGTCCTGCTTAGGATTCACTCCCTCCTCTCTACACAGGAGCCCAACTACCTAAATTCATATCTGACCACATCACAGCCTTATATTTCCAACATTATATAGAGTACAGCATTAAGATTACTTATACTTTTTTATATTATTTACACTTTTTCATCTAGATCGTGAGCACCTTGGCAAATGTTGAGTCAAACTAAAATTTTATCCCCAGCATTCAGCATAGTGCCTATACATGTAGTCTACTCAGAATCATAACTAACACTTGTTGACTACTTACTATTGAATACAAAAATTATCTCATTTAATTCTCAAACCCAGTGGGACAGATAATACTTTCCCAATTTTAAAAAGCATCAAAAAGTGATTTAGGGAAGTTGCCAAAGGTCAAAAAATTAATTTGTGGGAGAACTAGGATTCTAATCTAGAGCCATCAAATTAAAGTCTAAACTCTTAGTATTGCTTCCCCATGCTGTTCAACAATTTAGTTTTTAATTTTTATTTATGCACTGTTTGGGAGAAAGCCTAGGGCCTTATGCATGCTGGATAAGAGCTGTACCACTGTGCTACCCTCAGCCTAACAAATATTGAAATGAAAATTATGTGTACATAACCTTTACTCAAACATCAAATTCAAGTTAAATTACCCACAGCTGGCTGTGAAGGTACAGGACTGTAACCCCAGTTACTTGGGAGGCTGAAGCAAGAAGATCACAAATTTGAGGCAGGCCAGCCTGGCCAACAGAGTAAGACCCCATCTCAATTTTAAAATAGGGATGGGTATTTGGTTCAGAAATAGAACACTCCTAGGTTCAATCCCCAATACCACCCCATCAAAACAAAACACATATGTACATATGCATATTATTAGATTGAAAGTCAAACCTGTCTTTAGGATTATTCAGGTATAAGTTAGAAAATTTTCTTTTAAAAAATAGGATTCATAATTTTTGCATATATTCAAGAGCTTTATAAAGTTAATTGAATTTTTTGTATACCTTGAATAGGATACCTATCCCCATAGGTATTAGGGATCAAACCTAGGGTCTTATGCATACCAAATAAGTGCTCTGTCACACAGGATCTTTTATGACAGTATTTGGGCAAAAACCTTTAGTTTCCATATTTTGCTCTTGACATTGGTTTTTTGTAAAATCTTTCCATCTTTGAGGTATACCTTGTCAAAAGTTCCATAAACTCAAACAAGGTAGTGATGCATTTATCCAGAAGCCACAATTTTACTGTATTTAAAAATCAAACCACTCAAAAGCAAACAAAAAAATCTACTCTGCACAAAAACTCTTAGACTAGTAAATTCAACCAAGTTAGAGGTTACAAAATCAATCTGCAAAAATCAGTTGCACTTCTCATACGCTAATAATAAACAATCCAAAAAGGAAATTAAGGAAACAATTCCACTTATGGTAGCATCAAAACAAATAAAATACATAGAAATAAGCTTAACCAAGGTAGCAAAAAACTCGTACACTGAAGATTACGCAGTTGCTGGAAAAAATTAAATAAATGGAAAGACATTTGTGTTCATGGATTGGAAGACAATAGTGTCAATATGTCAGTACTACCCACGGTAATTTGTAGATTCAACGCAACTTCTATCAAAATCCCTATGATGTTTTTTGCATAAATAGAAAAACCCACCAAAAAATTCATATGGAATCTCAAGAGAACCAGAATAGCCAAAATAGTTGAAAAAGAACAAAGTTGGAGGACACACTTCTTGATTTCAAAACTAACAATTCAGAGCAGCAGCAATCAAAACAGCATGGTACTTGCATAGAGTCATGAAGCACAATGAGATAACAAAGAACCCAGAAATAAGCCCTCATATATATGGTCAAATGATTTTTTTTAAATATTTTTTTAGTTATAGATGGACACAACATCTTTATTTTATTGCTTTGTATGTGGTGCTGAGGATCGAACCCAGGGCCTCACGCATGTGAGGCAAGTGCTCTACCACTGAGCTACAATCCCAGCCCTGGTCAAATGATTTTTAATGACAATGCAATAGGTTAGTCTTTTCCCAGTATCTATACTGAATGTCTGCATGTAAAAGGGTGAAGTCAGATAGTTGACTACTATAGCATGGAGGTTCCTCAAAGATTAAATGTAGAATTATGTATGATACAGCAATTCCACCTCTAGGTATATATTCAGAAGGACTGAAAGCAAGAATTTGAACAAGTATTTGCACACGAATGTTCATAGGAGCACTGTTCACAATAGCACTACTCACAAAATGTAGAAGCAGGGCCTGGGTTTGTGGCCTAGTGGTAGAGCACTTGTGTAGCATGTGTGAGGCACTGGGTTCAATTCTGAGCACTGCATATAAATAAAAGAATAAAATAAGGGTTCACCAACATCTAAAAAAAATTTTGTAAAAGGCAGAAGCAACCCAGGTGTCCATTGATGGGTGGATGGATAAACATAGTGTTGATATGTATATACAATGAAATATTATTCAGCCTTTAAAAGGAAGAAAACTCTAACACATGCTACAACATGGATGGAGCTTAAGGACACTATGTTAAGTGAAATAAGACATAAAATGACAAATATTGTATGATTCCACTTACATTAAGTATTTTATTTTATTTTCATTTTTTATTTTTAAATTTTTTTTTTTAGTTGTAGATGGACACGATGTCTTTATTGCTTGGTATGTGGTGCTGAGGATCGAACCCAGGGCCTCACGCATGCAAGGCAAGCGTTCTACCGCTAAGCCACAATCCCAGCCCCCACATTAAGTATTTTAGATCAATTTCATAGTCACAGTTACTACGGGGAAGAAGAGAGGAATGGGGAGTTATTGTTTAATGAGTATAATTTCAGTTTAGAATAATGAAAAAGTTCAGGAGATGAATAGTGATGATTATACAATAATGTGAGTATATTAACGTCACTGAACAATATACTAAAAAGATGTTTCAATAGCAAATTTTATGTATATTTTACTACAATAAAAAAAAACTGGTGGCATGCCTCTGGAGATCCCATGTTGAGGAGATCAGTCATCTGTAGGTAAATATGTCCATCACAAGCACTATGGATATGGTTTACCTTAGCAGTAAGCCACTCCTGAGGTTATAGTGTTGAGAAGTCACAGATGCCATTGCTAAGCGCCAATTCCTACACCCATGGCATTAAAATTGTTAGAAAATAACATGTATTCAAAATATAAAAGATGATGGTAAGGATGAGGTAAGTGCTACAGACTTAAGTGTCACAGAAGAAAAGAGTTTTCATCCCATCCTTGTTTTCTAAATAAGGTTCTTACTACAGTGTATTAAGCCCAGCTTACATATCCTCTGAAGTTGGCTTATATTCACAGACCCTTCTTGAGAAGACTAGTTAGGGGCAGTGGGTGTAGTTTAGTGGTATAGCATGCGTTTAGCATGTGTGAGGTCCTGGTCTTGAGCCCCAGCACTCTCTGCCCCAAATAGAAGCCTAACTAGTTGTGTTCACAGAGTTGACTTCACCTCAGTCATAAATAATCAGACCAAGGTCAGAACATTCACCAAAGATCCAACCCATAGGCTAAGCTGGGCCAATGCATTTATCTCTAAGGATTTTATAGTAAAAAATAAAATAAAAATTTTAAAGACTGGTTCAGCTGATAGTGGACCTTTGAACTGAATGGTCATATAGGATATGCCTACTGCACTAATGTTGGGCTGTGTGCAAACAGTGGAAGCTGGTAAGAACGAAGCAGAAATAGTAGACACTAGGGAGAGAAGAGCCTCAAAAAAATCATTTCATAATTCCTGTCCCATGAGGCCTAGCTGTTCTTCTGACCCTGGGTTGCTAACTTGCCAGTGAAATTTTTGTGTTCTTAAAAACACTTTCTTTTGTCACCATCACTTTGTTAAGTTAGCTTATGGGACTGTTCCTTGCAACCAAATGATCCTAGAGTGAAGACATTTGAATGTCCTCTACAAGAATTTCCTGATTAGGCTGGAGATGTAGCCCAGTGGCAGAGTGCTTGCCTGTCATGTGTGAAGCTTCATTCCCTAGCAGCAAAGGGGTGGGGGTCACCTGATTGTAAATGAAAAGGACTGCTTTGAAGGGCTCACTGTCCCTGGAGGGAATTTAACATTAGATGAAGGAGTAGAAATAGATCAAGGTATGTTCAGACTACAAGGGAAATAGCATGAA
This sequence comes from Geosciurus inauris, assembly GCA_004024805.1. Classification (NCBI taxonomy): domain Eukaryota; kingdom Metazoa; phylum Chordata; class Mammalia; order Rodentia; family Sciuridae; genus Geosciurus; species Geosciurus inauris. Next base: position 15,443 of record PVHX01015482.1, read on the forward strand.
GGCAGAGGGTTGTCATGGGTAAAGCAAAGAATTTGGGTGCAATAACGATCCTACATTCAAATTTTAGCTCTACCACTCCTTACATTTCCTGGATGATTTATTTAACTTCCTGAACTGCAGTTCTCTTTATTGGATAGTGAAGGATGTTAACACTTAGCAGAATTGTTGGGAAAGTAATGTATATAAATGAGTTTTTATTGTTAAAGTTGTTGATGGACCTTTTTTAAATTAATTTATTTATATGTGGTGCTGAGAATTGAACCTAGTGCCTCACACATACTAGGCAAGTGCTCTACCACTGAGCTACAACCCTAGCCCTTCTCATCCATTCTTAACCTCATTTAGTTACATATAGTGAGCAGTCTATCCCATTATAAGAGCACTATGTTCTTTGAGTCATCTTCAAAATTCTTACATGGCTACCATTCTGAAATTTAGCCTACTCTTCTTCACATGGCTAAGTACTGTCACCTCACATTGCTACTAAGGAGTCCACCATCTCCTACCATCAGTCCTAACTTAGGATAGTTACTATAAGATTCAATGATGCTGTGACTTCCACAACTTGCTGCCTTGGGAAATATGTCTATCATTAAGGCCCTTCTGAAAAGCATAATCAACCTTCTGGTAGATTTTCCAGGCTTAGGTATTGTTCCGTTCTAGCAATTCTCAGAGTGTTTTTTGTTTTGTTTTGTTTTGGTTTTTTGCTAGGGATTGAACCCACCATGCTAAGCACATGCTCTACACCTCACCCCCATCTGAGCCCTTTGATTCCTTTCACCATGGTTTTCATGGATTGTGATACTCTCTAATGTAGATGTGGACTGTCAACTTCTCAACATTTACAAAGCCACCCCAGCTGTATATTGCGTCATCTCTTAGGGCCCTGTTAAATCTTTCACAGGAGAGTGACTCAGTTTTTTTTCAGTACTGGGAACTGAACTCAGGGCTATATGTATTTTAGGCAAGTACTCTACCACTGAGTTATGACCCCAGCCTGTGAGTGCCCTAGTGTTGATGAACATTCCTTATCCATCTTTAAAGTCCACTCCTACTTATCCAGCCCTTAGGCATACTCTCCTGGCACTCATCTGTAGATGTAAGCCAGATTGTACAACTACTTTGGCATATTACCTTTCTTTCCCCCTTAGCAGACCCTGCACTTGCCCAGTTGTGCATTTGATCCTAGTTATGGACCTGATGGCCAGGAGGAGGGATCAAGACAGATCCTGAGGAGAACTTGTGTTGTTTTATAAGGTATCCACAAACAGGAAAGAAGCTGGATTTATCTTCCTACCTGGGACAGTAGGTCACTTCTATACAAGCCCAGTGGAGTCAAAATAATCAAGCTTCTCAAATGCATCTATGTACATATCTTCACCCCAAATCTCAGAGTCCTGCTTCTCTGTTAGGACCCAATTTTTGTGAGACTTGCCTAAGCTAAAATTCAGCCTTTTCTAAAATCCCCCATTTTTACAATTCTGCCTAGTAACTACCTAGCTGCAAGAGTGAGGTTTTCTTTAAATGCTACCAATAAGGTTCTTTGCTTTAAATTACTGATTAATAGATCTGAACATATCATTTTCTTTCATTAGTTTTGGCATTTAGCAACAGTCACCCACTATCACAATCCTTACAGTTGTTATTTCCCATATATCTCTCAAATGCTGAGACGCTGCACCAGCTAGACAGAGAATCTCCTTCCTTCCACCTCCATATAAGCACAACTCACCACAGTGAAAGTCTTAACAATACATACAGCATGCTAGGGATTCACCTGGCATACACCACATGCACCTCATACACTACATTGTCATCTAGTCCTTGTGTGATTCAACGCTGGAATCCTACACTTAAAGTCTGTTTCCTGGGACCACTCTTGGTACCCAATGTCTTAAATTAGAGTTCCTAGACACAGAACCTGAAACAGGGATTCTGGTTCAAGTGACTTATTGAAGGATTTGTTCTTAGGAAGAGAGAAGAGATGGAAGCAACTTAGGGTAGGAAAAATTAAGGAAGAATGTGGATTTCAAGACCAGCTTCAGTGTCATCCCACAGGGAAATTCTGAAACAAAAACTGTATCCTTGCCTGGGGTGGTGACACACACCTAGTCCCAGGAGGCGAAGGCAGGAGGATTGCCAAATTCAAGGCCAGGTGCCAGGTATAGTGGTGGGTGTTTGTAAATCCCAGATACTTGTTAGGCTGAAGCACGAAGATTGCAAGTTCCAGGTCAGCCTGGGCAAAATGGTGAGAATGTGTCTCAAACAAAAACAAAAAAAACAAACAAAAACCAGAGGATGGGGATGTAGTTCAATGATACAGTGCTTGCCTAGCATGTGTAAGGCCCTGGGTTTGATCCCTAGCATCATAAAATGCAAAACAAAATTTCTCAAGCTATGGAGACCCAAAACATATAGTAGTCATATAATCTTCAAATAAGAATACGTGTTTATAAAGCTAGGGTTGTGGCTCAGTAGTAGAGAACTTGCCTAGCACAACTGAGGCCCTGGGTTTGATCCTCAGTACCACATAAAAATAAATAAATAAAATAAAGGTATTGTGTCCATCTACCAAAATAAAAAAAAAAAACTTAAAAATTACACATTTCCAATCCCTATCCACAAACCCCAAATTCCAACTCAACTCAAAATGGTTTGAAAACAAGCTATATTTTTAATAAATTTGGTGCAAATGCCACAAAAATTAAATGTGGAGTAATGCCTCAGACACAACTAGGGGTATTTATATGACATATGTTCCATACTATATTTTTTAATTAAAAAATTCTTAATTCTAAAACAAATATGACTTCAAGCATTTTGGATAAGGAATTATAGATCTGTTGCCACCACATACATGTATATATACATGTATCAAAAGTAATCCTTAAGAGTCCTACAATAGGGATTTGCTTTCTCCCTTTTTCAAATAATGAATAGAGGCATATAAAAGTTAACTTACTCAAGGTCGCAAGTTAGTAAATGGGAAAGTCAGATCTCTGAAACTTCAAAGCCTGCTCCTTCCCATTACATCATGCTGTGTCTGCTAGTGAAATCATTGCTAGTCTATATATGATATTAACTGCCTGTGATCCATGATGTTTTGCAGAGAGCACTGTGGCTTCTAGGAGCTCTATTACCTGAACATGTTTGAAAAATCCTTGGACTTGTTAAGTTCAATGGTCTTTCCCACCCGCTGTGATTCTGTATGACTTAATAAATTCTAGGTCTGTGGCTGTATAGCCCATGGTAGAGCACTTGCCTCGCATGTGTGAGTCACTGGGTTCGAGCCTCAGCACCACATAAAAATAAACAAATAAAGATATTGTATCCATCTACAACAAAGAAAATATTTTTAAAAAATAAAATAAATTCTTGGCAAGGCACTAAGCAACTCAGTGAGACTCTGTCTCTTCATAAAACACAAAATAGGGCTGGGGATGTGGCTCAGTGGTCGAGTGCCCCTGAGTTCAATCTCCAGTACCAAAAAATAAAATAAATAAAATAAAATAAAATAAATTCTAAACATACTGCCACTGGTGGATTATTACTATCATTATTTAGCATTTTATGGAGGATGTGGAAGTGAATGATGATTCAGAAACAATTGAGCAGAAGAGCAAAGTATGGCCTATACAGAAAATAATTTAGAGTCAGACAAACCTGGAATGTAAATCCAGCTCTCCTAACATTGAACAGTTTGTCACAGTGGTTAAGCAAGTAAGCAGTGAAACCAAAGTACTAAGTTTTGAATCCAATACTTCCTTACTTGTTTAACCACTTCAAAAAACACTCACTGAGTACCTATGGTACACCCCTGTGCTATGTACTGGGGAAATAGAGGTTATCTAAACAATCAAGAATTGCACAATTATAAAAAGAGGGAAAGATCTCTGTACACTGATTCAGCATAATTTCTGGGATCTAAGTAGAAAAGCAAGGTGCAAATGAGCATATACAGTATGCTTTTTTATGGGAAAGAAAGGGGAATTACCAAAAAGCTGGTCTGAACTCTTAAAAAATATTAATGTAATGAATGGCAAATAAAGGGGCTGGGGAGGGAGTATGAAACTTTAAAGGGTCTCAGATGTTATTTCTCTTATACACACACACACATACACACACACAAACACATACACACACAGGAACACTAGACTTCTGGTCCTGGATCAGCAATAAGACTTTTTATTGACATAGCAATCTTAGCACCAGTTTTCTATGCTGCATTTTCCAGTAGGGGACATAACAAGGATTTGCACATACAGTACTGTTTGTACAAAATGAGAAACTCCAAAATTATGAATTTCAGAGCTCATTTAGGATGGCTTCACAATTGCCCATCCTTTCCTCCAAACAACCCTAACTGAAGGTGACTATTTCCCCAGATCTTACTTTTAAAATTGATGGTACAGGGGCTGGGGTTATGGCGCAGTGGTAGCGTGCTCGCCTAGCATGCGGGAGGCACTGGGTTCAATCCTCAGCACCACATAAAAATAAAGATATCCTGTTCACCTACAACTAAAAAATAAATATTAAAAAAAATTGATGGTACAGAGAAAAGGATTAAACATTTATCAAGTTTTAAGGAAGAACTCTAGTTCATCCCCAGTTGGAGCTAAGGTTCTTTTCAGACGAATGTCAGCTAATAAGTGCAGAAGAAATGATAGAATTAGAAAAATCACCATATTTCAGCCACCAGTGAAATCACTCAATCATATAAGCCTTTCAATAGATGGTAAAACTATTAGGTGAGCCGGGCTCAGTAGTGCACACCTGTAATCCCTGCACTTTGGGAGGCTGAGAAAGGAGCCCCAGCAATGGCAAGGTGCTAAGCAACTCAGTGAGACCCTGTCACTACATAAAACACACACAAAAAATAGGGCTGAGGATGTGGCTCAGTGGTTGAGTACCCCTGAGTTCAGTCCCCAGTACCAAAAAAAAAAAAAAAAGCAAAACTATTAGGTGAAAGATTGTATGTGGTATCTAAGTATAACTTCATAGATAACTTGTATGTTGCCAGTGTGTGTATGAGTGGAGACAGAGTATTTGGCATCATTTTGACCAAATTATCACTTAGCATCATTAAGAGTGGGCCAACCTGACATCATGTGCCTCCTTATGCAATGCAACATGAAGTTCCCAATATTTCCTATGAAATAGTTTTGCCAAAAGTGTTTTCCCTAAGTTTAGTCAGTTTAGGTTTAACTTCTTAATTTAGTTTAACTTCTATTTTATGAAAATCCAGACAGTCCAGAATGTGGAATATTTTTTCAAGATAATAGGTCTCATCGGTTCAATAAATTAATGTAATTTTTAAAAAGTGAGATAACTATTTCAGATTAAAAGAATATAAGAAATACAGTAACCCAATGCAATGGCTGAAGCCTGATAGAAAATCAAACAAAACTAACTACTAGCCGGGCACAGTGGCACACGCCTGTAATCCCAGCACTTTTGGAGGCTGGGACAGGAGAATCGCGAGTTCAAAGCCAGCCTCAGCAATGGCAAGGTGCTAAGCAATTCAGTGAGACCCTGTCTCTACATAAAACGCAAAATAGGGCTGGGGATGTGGCTCAGTGATAGAGTACCCCTGAGTTCAATCCCTGGTACCACAAAAAACACCAAAACACTAACTACAAAAGACACTTGAAGACAATGGGGATATTTTAATTTGAGCTAAGTAACATGATATTAAGGAATTGTTAGTTAATTAGGTATAATAATAGTATTTGCTAATTCTTAGGTTTATGCTGAAATATTTAATGGTAAAATGTCATGGTGTCTTCAACTTTCATATACTTAAAAGAATAACAAAGCAAATATATTAAAATATTAATTACTAAACATAGGAAATTAAGTATATGGGCATTTATTTAAAATTTTCTGTATTTATAAATTTTTTCACAATCAAGAGTTTTGGGGGGAAATAGATATCTCTATTCTCAAGGGAATTACGAACTGAAGGAAAGGTATAAGGAAGTAAGGTTTGTGTGGAAAATTGGGAAGTTACTTGACATTAATTACAATACAAACCTAGCATGGTGACACATGCCTATAATCAGTGGCTTGGGAGGCTGAGGCAGGCGGATGGCAAGTTCAAAGCCAGCCTCAGCAATTTAGTGAGGCTCTGGGCAACTCAGTGAGACTTTGTCTCTAAATGAAATATAAAAAAGAGCTGGGGAGGGGCTGGGATTGTGGCTCAGTGGTAGAGTGCTTGCCTCGCATGCGTGAGGCACTGGGTTCGATCCTCAGCACCACGTAAAAATACATAAATAAAATAAAGATACTGTGTCCATCTACAATTAATAAAAAAATATTTTTAAAAAAGAGCTGGGGATATGGATCAGTGGTCAAGCACCCCTGGGTTCAATCCCCAGTATCAAAAAAAATTATAATATAGCAGAGTAAATGCTAAGATAAAAGCCCAAAGTGCTGTTTGGGATAATACATTATGTTTGGAATAATATTCTTTTTCTTTTTTCTTTTTAATACTGGGGATTGAACCCAAGTGTGCTTTACCACTAAACTACATCCCCAGCCTTTTTTAATTCTTATTGTGAGTTAGGATCTTGCTAAATTACCCAAGCTTTTCTGGAGTTTGCAATTCTTCTGCCTCAGCCTTTAAAGATGCTGGGATTAGGGCTGGGGCTGTAGCTCAGTAGTAGAGTGCTTGCCTAGCATGCATGAGGCACTGGGTTCGATCCTCAGCACCACATATAAACAATAAATGAATAAAATGAAGATCCATCACCAACTAAAAAAAAATTTAAAAAAAGATGCTGGGGGCTGGGGTTGTGGCTCAGTGGTAGAGCACTTGCCTCTCATGTATGAGGCACTGGGTTCGATCCTCAGCACCACATAAAATAAATAAATAAAGGTATTGTGTCCATCTACAGCTAAAACAAATAAATTTTAAAAAAAAGATGCTGGGATTACAGGCATGCACCACCATGCCCAATAATATATGCAATGTGTCTTTTTTTAAAATATTTTTTTTTAGTTGTAGGTGGACACAATATCTTTATTTTTTATTTATTTTTATGTGGTGCTGAGGATAAAACGCAGTGCCTCACACATGTGAGGCAAGCACTCTACCACTGAGCCACAAACCCAGCCCATGCAATGTATCTTAACTATGAGAAAGGAGTACAGAGAAGACAGTGAATAGCTTTGCCTTAGGGAGTCAGAGAAATCTTCCCAGAAAAAAAGAACAATTGAGCTGTCCAAATAGAGAAAGTGATAGAGACCTCCCTAGAAAAGAAGCTGAATCTACAGGGCAATGGTGCACACCTGTAATTCCACCAACTTGGGAGGCTTGAAGCAGGAGGATTGTCAAGTTTGAGGCCAGCCTCGGCAACTTAGCAAGGCCCTAAGCAACTTAGTGAGACCCTGTCTCAAATTAAAAAAAAAAGAAAGGATCTTGGATGTAAGTCAGGGGGAAAGGGTGCCTGGGTTCAATCCTCTACCAAAAAAGAAAAGAAGGTGTATCCTGGTAGAATATGGTTTCCAGATTCCTCCCTAATTTACATCACCTGCCTGCTAACTTGTCTGTCTTCTTAGAAATTGTGCTTATAAACCCTGATACTATCCAACCAAAGAGAAAATAATAATTGATGGGCCAGGATGCCAATTAGTTCTCCTCAGGGTACTAATCAGTTTCAAAGATCGCCATGTGTGGTGTGGGGCCAGCTTCAGTGAATTATGACCCCACAAAGAATGAAATGAGCATATCCTTGTGCATAGCAGTAAAAGCCAAATAGCATCAACTCCCTGGTAGAATCCAAGAAACTTCTGAAAAATGCTGAGAGCTGTGAGAGTCTACAATCTGACAATTTAAGAGAAATTGTTGAGGAGGGGAATCCTAAAGATATTTGAGCTAAATTCTGAAGTGGCAGAGTTGGCAAGGTGGAGAGATTGAGGGAAGAGTCTTCCAGGTAGTAGGTATAGACTCTGAAGAGGAAGAAGCTTGGTGTTTTGGAGGAAACAAGCAGGGCTTCAGTGGAGTGAGCAAGGGTGAGAGTAAAGCAAAAGGTTGGAGAAGTAGGGAAGGACCAGGTCCTACTGGGCTGTATGAAAAATTTAGACTTTATTTTCAGAGCATTGGGTGCCTCTGAATAATCATAAGAGGAATCATAAGCCTGGCATATTGGTGCAAGCCTGTAATCCCAGGAACTCGGTAGGCTGAGGCAGAAGAATCGCAAGTTCAAGGTGAGCCTCTAAGTGACTTAGGGAGACCCTATCTCAAAATAAAAAATAAAAAGTGGGCTGGGATTGTGGCTCAGTGGTAGAGCACTTGCCTCACAAGTGTGGGGCACTGGGTTCTATCCTCAGCACCACATAAAAATAAATAAAATATTGTGTCCTTCTGCAACTAAAAAAGAATAAAAAGGGTGGGGGATGTGACTCAGTGTTTAAGTGCCCCTGGGTTCAATCCCCCGTAACAAAAAAAGTAAAAAGTAAAAAAATAAAAAACCAGTGGAATCATAAAAGAAGATGTTTATGCTTAACCTGATTTAAACATTATACTATGTATACATTAATATGTACAATTTTTGTGATTTTATGTATCAGTTAAAATAAATCTAATAAATACATTATTTTTGTGTGTATGTGGTGCTGGGAATTGAACCCAGAGGCTCACACATGCTGGGAAAGTACTCTACTAGTGAGCTACATTTCCAGCCCTTTATATTTTATTTTGAGACAAGGTCTTGCTAAATTGCCCAGGTTGGCCTTGAACTTGAGATCTAACTACCCAAGTAGCTGAAATTATAGGCATGTACTACTATGCTCAGACAGAGCAGCATTTTAAAAAGATCTCTGGCGTATGGATGATAGATTGGAAGATATCAAAGTGGGTGAGACACACACATACACACACACACACAGTAGATATGAAGTCATCAGGTAGGAAGTTATAACGGGAGAAATGATGGAAACTTGTACTAAAATAGTGTTATGGTTTAGACATGAGGTATCCCCCAAAAGTTCATGCATGAGACAATGCAAGAAGGTTTGGCAGTGAAATGATTGGTTATGAGATCCTTAACTCAATCAATGAATTAATCCCCTGATAAGGACCAATTGGTAATTGAAAGTAGGTAGATTGTGGCTGGAGGATGTAGGTTCTTGGGGGGATGCTTTGGGGTATATATTTTGTATCTGGCATGTGTACTCTCTCTTTACTTCTTGATTATATCCTAAGCTGCTTTCTTCCACCACACTCACCATGATGTTCTGCCTCATCCTTCAGGCCCCAAGAAATGGAGCCAGCCTTCTATGGACTGAGATATCTGAAACTGTGAGCCCCCAAATAAACTTTTCCTCCTCTAATTGTTCTTGTCAGTTTATTTTGTCATAGTGGCGAAAAAGCTGACTAAAACACAGTTACATTGAAGTTGGAGGTAACTGTATGAATTTGGATGATATTTGGGAAACATAATTGAGAAGATTTGACTGGATGTGAGAGATAAAAATAGAAGGCATCAACTCCTAGATTTTTGACAAAGGCAAGTGGATGCCAATGAGTGGTATATTAGTCAGGTTTTCATCACTGTGACAAATACGTAAGAAAAACAACTTAAAGGAGAAGAGATTTATTTTGGCTTAGGATTTCAGAGGTCATAGTCCATGATCAGCTGGCTCCATTGCTCTAGGCCTGAGGTTTGGCAAAATAGCATGGCAGAAGGGCATGGCAGAAGAAAGATGCTTAGCTCATGGAAGCTAGAAAACAAAAAGAGAGAGAAAAGGGCAGCAGGGCACAAGAAGTAACTTTCCAGGGTATACCTGTAGTGACCTACTTCCTCCAAGTGGGCTCCACCTTCTGAAGTTTCTACCAGCCCCCAATGATGCCATTAAATTATTAATCCATTAGTGAATTAATTTACTGATCAGGTCAGAGTCCCCATGGTCTAATCACTTCCCAAATGCCCCACCTCTATACATTACTGCACTGGGGATCAAGTCTTCAACACATTAATCCAGATCCAAACCAGATGGATAATGAGGCCATTTCTAGGTAAGCAGAACCCTGAAGGAGAATAAAATTTGTTGGGGAAAACCTTGTGTTTAATTTTAAATACATTACATTTGAGATGTATGTGATGTATCCAACTGGAAAATTTGAGAAGACAGTTGGTCATAAAAATCTGAAGTTCAGGGCTGGGATTGTAGCTCAGCGGTAGAGTGCTTGCATTGCATGCGTGAGGCCCTGGGTTCGATCCTCAGCACCACATACAAAGCAATAAAATAAAGACATTGTGTCCATCTACAACTAAAAAAAATTAAAAAAAAAATCTGAAGTTCACAGCATACAGACCAAAAATATACAATTGACACAGTCAAAAAATGGTAAAGACACAGATTGAGAGTAAGGCATGAGAGAAGAAGAAATTCCAAGACTGAGCCCTGAGGAAATTTCAATATTTGAGGAGGCAAAGAATAAGGAATTATCAAACCAGAGTGAGTGTGATCAGATAAGTAGGGAAGAACCAGCAGAGCATGATGTCACAGAAGTCAAAGAAAGTGGTTCATATATTGCTGAAAGGTCAAGGAAGAAGATAGGGAAATATTTTTTTAAATATATATATATTTTTAGTTGTAGATGGACGCAATATCTTTATTTTATTTATTTATTTTTATGTGGTGCTGAGGATGGAACCCAGTGACTCACACATGCAAGGCAAGTGCTCTACCACTGAGCCCCAGCCCCAGCCCCTGATGGGGAAATATTGAAAGTTTGTCTAGGCTGTCCCTGGAATACTTAATTTGCCCTGGCTTTCTCAGTTTGCCATAGATAATTATGCTTTCCTGATATAAATTCCTATGGCAATGAGAATTCACATTTATATAAAGACTTTCCCGTTCACTAACTCAGTTTACACAGTTGGTCTCATTTAATCCATATGAAGTTATCATGATCAGAGAAGGGCCATGTCTTTCACCATTAAAATTCCTAATGCGCAGCACATTGCAAAACCCCTAAAAGGCCAAATGAAAACATGACTAAATGAAGGAAATAAGCATTTGGTGTGGGAGGTGGGAGTTGAAAGAAGGCAGAAAACAGAAACCACAAAACAGAGAAAAGGAGAATTAAAAGAGAAGATTATTGGTAACTGCAAAAGCATTAAAAATAGAAAATGAGGGGCTGGGATTGTGGCTCAGTGGTAGAGCGCTTGCCTCACATGTGTGAGGCACTGGGTTCGATCCTCAGCACCACATAAAGATATTGTGTCCATGTACAACTAAAAAAATTCTTAAAAAAATAGAAAATGGTAGTGAGTTATCACCATAGTGCAAAGAAAGTTCACAGCTGAGGGGTTAATGAATCCTGAATCCTGATCTGCCTTCTAGTTCCCTAACTTTGGTCAGGTTCTTTGGGAAACTCTCTGAATCAGAAATAAGTGGAAGAGGACTTACTGAGGCAAGCACTTAGCATCAATACCTGAGAAGAAGTGAGGGACCCATGACTGGGCAGAGGAAGTAGTTGACAGTGATGCAATTGCAACAAAATCTGCTGATCCTACCAGACAGAGCTCAGGAGCCAAATAACTCTCTAGAAGCATCTGAAATTGAGATATAAGGGTGGCTTTTATGTTTCTCCCACTGACTCCACCACCAGCCAGTCATTGGATGCAGATCATACTTTTGAAGGAGGCATACCTTGGATGGTCAGCTCCTTGTCATGGGCAGTTCTCAGAGAGGAACTCAGCAGCTGGGGATATTCCTGCCTTAATCCAGAATGGGGGATCTGGGTGCTATATCACAGCATCTATTTCATTCCAGACTACATTACTGGGTACTCAAAGCCATACATGTTCCTGCTCTACATGGCTCTGGCTGTGATTTCCCCATGACACTTTTATTCAATTCTATATGTATCACAAATTCCTATTATTTATGTAAACCTAAGTGAGTTTCCTAATAGTACTAAAAAACTTAATTGAAACAACACAGGAACAGAGTGTAGTGGCATATGCTTATAATCCAGTTCTTGGGAGGCTGAGGCAGGAGGATAGGAAGTTCAAGGCTAGCCTCAGCAACTTAGACTCTGTGTTAAAATTTAAAAAAAATTGTAGCTCAGTGGTAGAGAACCCCTGGTTTCCATTCTTAGTACCATGAAACAAACCAACTAACAAACAAAACTCAAAAATCCCAAGTTCTACTAAGGGAAATCTAGCTTCACTCTCTGTAGTTGAATCCTATAGTCCAGTCCAACAATCAGAACATGAAATTTTGCTTTAGGGATTTCAATAATGGTAACCCAAGATTCTGTATTTGTAATACTCCATTCTAATCTATAGCTCCAGGTTCTATTTTTGATCTCTAAGTTCTGTCAAAGTCTGAGATTCGAATTATGAACTTCAGGTGCCAAAATTAGAAGGCAGATTTTATTATTTTATTATAATTTTCATTCTCTTAAAATTTTTTTTTGTAGATGGACACAGTACCTTTATTTTATTTCGTATGCGGTGCTGAGACTCGAACCCAGTGCTTCACACATGCTATGTGAGCACTCTACCACTGAGCCACAACCCTAGTCCACACTTTTCATTCTTAAACCCCAGATTTGCCTCTCAGTTTTCTAACTTCTAGCTAGAATATGCTGAAAAGGGTTTCTTAAGAATTTGCCAGGCTATATAATACTTTATACACTCTCATAAACTGCGCTCTCAACTTCCTGGAACAACCAATCTCTTTTTTTTTTTTTTGGTACTGGAGATTGAACTCAGGGGCACTCGACCACTGAGCCACATCCCCAGCCCTATTTTGTGTTTTATGTAGAGACAGGGTCTCACTGAGTTGCTTAGCACCTCGCGATTGCTGAGGCTGGCTTTGAACTCGCGATTCTCCTGTCTCAGCCTCCCTAAGTGCTGGGATTACAGGAGTGCGCCACCGTGCCCGGCTCATCACCTAATTGATGTGTTCCAAAAAGATTCTGGGATTTGGAAAAGTCTCTTCTGCTCATTTGTAAAATGGGGATAAGAAATCATGTGGATAATATATGTAGAAGAGATTGGTGAACATTATGTAAATATCAGCTGTTGTAATTCTCCCTCTCCCTTTTCTCTGTCTACTATGACAGTGATACTGTGTCACCTTTCGGACATTGTTTAAATTACACTGTTACTGGTCTTAAGTATCACCCAACCATTGTGTTAGATTTTTCTGGGCATAATTGAAGACCTGTTGGAAAAAAATTTCCTTGGTTGATTTCACTGAATTTATCATAAATTATTTATTATTAAGTAAAATTATCTCATTAAAATTAACTCACGGGTTAAAATGATCTCACCAAGTGGAAAGGAGCAGGGAAACAAGGATGAAAAAGTCTTAATTCCTACCCTTGAGGCCATGAGAGTTATACCAGTGTGTTAGAGAACTTCATAGAGTAGATAGATAATCTTCTAGCTGGCTCTTGAGAAAGGAGGATAATTTCTAGAGGAAAACAAAAATGTTCTCATCAGAGAGAATAATATGGAAAAGGGGGCTGAGGGCTGAGGCAGAAAGATCAAGGCCAGCCTGGGCAACTCAGCAAGACCATGTTGTAAAAAAAAAAAGGGATTGAAATATAGCTCAGTAGTAGAACATCACTGGGTTCAATCCACAGTACCACAGACAAAGCAAAACAAAAAAACCCAGGTCCAACTTCCATCACTACCCATGTATCAACCATTATGTTATAAAACCTCCCTTGAGGACATATGTTTAAAAGGACTTTGTATACAATAAAGTGCTGTGGAAATTGGTTATTGATTACTGCCATCTCCTTCTCTTTCCTTGGATCTAAAGCTCTGAGTACACAAAGCAATTTACCATTCTTTTTTTTTAAATTTTTTTTAGTTGTAGATAGACACAATATCTTTTTTATTTATTTTTATGTGGTGCTGAGGATCGAACCCAGTGCCTCACACATGCAAGGCAAGCGCTCTACCGCTGAGCCACAACCTCAGCCCGACAACTGTCATATTTAACAGTTACTAAGTTTAAGTTTTCTTGTGTTAAAATAAAAGCACCTACTTCCTTTGTTAGAAGCTAGCACTTAATAACATAATCAATAGTTATAATATGCTACTATTTTATCTGTGAGGTAGAAATTACTATCTCAGTATTACAGAGGAGGAAACAGGTTAAGTTGGGACCAGAGAGTTAAGAACCCTGAATGAAAGTATGAAGTTTGGGTTTACTTCGCGTAGCCTTTCTTAGAAACAGGCTACATTGGGGGATTTGTTCTTTACTTGGGAAGATAGAGACACTGTGTTTCTGCAAAGAAACAGAAATGAAATTTGTCCCTCTTCTACTCAAAAGCATTTTCCTCACATGGAATTTGTTTGATACAGAATATTCCGATGTGAAAGGACCTTTGGGTGCATCAGAGAGATGGCATAGTTCACTTCTGTGGGAACTGTGAGCTGGGAGTCAGAAGATCAGGTGCTAGCCCCAATTCTCTCTCTCATTCTGTTGATCTTGGCAAGCCCTGCCCCTTCTCTGGATCTAACTTTTTTTTTTATACAGTAACTTTATTTTTTTATTTGTTTTTTTATGTGGTGCTGGGGATCGAACCCAGTGCCTCACACATGCTAGGCAAGTGCTTCACCACTGAGCCACCACCCTAGCCCAGATCTAACTTATTTTTAAAAAATATTTTTTAGTTATAAATGGACACAATATCTTTGTTTTGTTTATTTATTATTTTTATGTGGTGCTGAGGATCAAACCCAGTGCCTCACATGTGCGAAGCAAGCACTCTGCCACTGAGCCACCCCCTCCCACCAGCCCTTCTCTGGATTTTAGATTTTGTTTTTCTCATCTGTGAAGTGGAACATTTATATCCAGCCATCTGGAAGGAGTCTTTCCAGCTTAGTCAATCTATAGTTACACCTCTTTTTTTTTTTAATTTTTTTTTAGTTGTTGATGAATCTTTATTTTATTCATTTATTATTTATATGTGGTGCTGAGGATCGAACCCAGTGCCTCACGCATGCTAGGCAAGCGCTCTACCACTGAGCCACAGCCCTAGCCCGTTACACCTCTTTATGGCCTAAATTAGTTTTTCATGTTGTCCAACTACAGGAAACTCCCCACTGACTGGAATCTAGGGAACTGATGGCCTGATGGCGTATGAAGACTTATAGTCTTTTAGGTGACATGACCTCTAAGCAAAGAAGTTCCCTGTCTAGATTGATATTTCATGTGGGGAAGACTGATGCCTTTCAAACCGGACTTTATCATGCTGATCACCATGACACTTATGCCAGGGTTGTAAATACAGGTTTCTCCACCTGACAGATAACTGTTTATGGAGGGAAGTATGATATAGAAGCTGAACCTCTGTCTCAGCTTCCTCATCTGAAAAATCCCCACATCATTGGGTTATTGTGAGCTAAAATAAGAAAATACATCCTACAATATCTAGGATAGTATCTGGCACATATTTCAAACTCATTTACTTATAGTTTTTGTTCCTCTCGCTGCCATTTGTCTTAGGCCTAGTCCGGTCTACCATCTTGCCTGAGGTTCTGAAAGAGCCTCCTGTTTCTAGTTCAAATCTCTACAGCTCCATTCCTCTGAGTAGCCAGAGTGATATTTTAAACATAAATTGAATTACATTCCTCCCCGGATTTCCCATTGTCTGGGCTATTAAAACCCAAATCCTTACCATGGGCTATCAGTACTTCACTGTCTGACTTTTGCCTATCTTTCTCTGGCCTCATCTCTTGTCACCCAATCTTTGCTCAGGCCATTCCACTTACACTGGTTGATTCAGTTTCTTGGGTTATTTTCCTGTACCAGGCCACTGTACACACCTGTCCCACCTAACTACAACTTGGCTTCCAGTTCTCAATTTACATATCACTTCCTCAAAAAGATTTTCCTGGATTCTTCTAAGTCATTGTCTCTCAAGATCTCTCTGCCCCCATTATTCTCTAATAATCTCATATTCCAGCGTTTATACAATTTATAATTAATCCCTGATAGGCTTTCCCCAAAATAAGTACTTTAAATCTGTCTTTACATCTCTCTATCTATACTACCTAGCACAATCTCAAGATGTAGTTCTTAGGGAATATTTATTAAATTGATGAAAAGTGAGTAATTCATTAGTTTTCTTTCTTTTCGTTTTCCTTCCTGATTTATATATGTATATATATATATTTTTTTCTTTTTTCTTTTTTCTTGGTACTGGAGATTGAACTCAGGGGCACTTGTCCAGTGAGCCACATCCCCAGCCCTATTTTGTGTTTTATGTAGAGACAGGGTCTCACTGAGTTGCTTAGCGCCTCGCTATTGCTGAGGCTGGCTTTGAACTTGCGATTCTCCTGTCTCAGCTTCCCTAAGTGCTGGGATTACAGGCTTGCGCCACCGCGCCCGGCTCCTGGTTATATTTCTACCAAACACACCTAATGAAATATTTCATAGCTAACAAAAACATTGTTTCATGTGTCAGGTTCCATTCATTTATCATAAAGGTATAATTTTTGTAAACTTGAGATTTTGGTTCAAATCCTTGCTCTGACATTTCTGCCATGTGATCCAGGGCAGTTGCCTTAAACTTTCTGAACTTTGGCTTTTTATTCATTAAATGAAGAGTTTAGAATCAACATCAAAAGACTATTACGAAGAGTAAATGAGAGGGGGTATAGGGGTAGAAAAGATGGTGGAATGAGATGGACATCATTACCCTAGGTACTTGTATGATTGCATGAATGATATGACTACATTGTGTACAGAGAAATGAAAAATTGTGCTCCATTCGTGTACAATAAATTGAAATGCATTCTGCTGTCATGCATAATTAATTGGAACAAACAAAAAATACAAATCAAGTTGTAAAAAAATAAAATATCACTTTAAAAAAGTAAATGAGAATGTATATATATGAAGCACTTAGTGCAGTGAGACATGTTAAGTTTTTGTAAATGGTAGTTATTGTTACTAACAAATATAATAATAATTCTCTGAATATTCCTAGGTCTGTGGTAGAGTACTTTTGTGCTATAGAACACAACCAAATTTCATGTCAGCATACCAGGGGTCCAGTCCTGAAGCTGGCTCTGAATTTGGGTAACTGTGTCTTTGAGCCTCATTTTCCTTATCTATAAAATAGGTTTACTAACCCATTCCCTACTTACCATTCAAGGCCATTATGGGGCTCATGCAGGATGGTATCTGTACAAAGGCCTTTTAAATGTAAAAGGCTGGGACTGTAGCTCAGTGGTAGAGCACTTGCCTGGCATGTGTGAAGCACTGGGTTCAATTCTCAGTACCACATGTAAATAAATAAAGTAAAGCTATAAAATATACATTATTTAAAAATATGCTAAAAAAGAATTTTAAAAAAATGTAAAGGGCTATATATAAAAGTAAAGATCTATTGTTATTAACCCTTGGCTCACCTCCCATGGAGACTGGGTAAATAAGATAAGGTTGGAATAATGATTGAGGCCACAGGGAAAGCTTTGGACTGGAAGCCAAGTTCAAACCTGACTCTCATGGGACCAGGTTTCTGTTTAATCCTTGATTAAAGACAGGGGCCTGGATATCTCTTCAATGCCTCAGGGAGAAGTGTAAGGAGAGGAGAGAAAAGTCCAAAAGTAATACATGGCTTATTTGCCTCTCTCTCCTGCTGCCTGCCCTGATAGGGAAAAGGACCTGTGTCCTAATTTTCTTGGCTCATCCTTCCCTCAGGGCAGGTATAAAGCCTTGTTATGTTTTTGGACAAAAGGCCTTTTCTTAGCTAAATGATGATGACTGTTTCACCCATCTTCACTGCCCATCCTCACTCTGGCATGTCACAGAAAACAAATTTTCCTGGATATCCAGGGAGGCAGTGTTAAAATGCAAAACAACAGCACAATTCAAATATTGACCATTAACCCATTCACTAGCTTGTGTTCTTGGGCAGGTCCTGGGCTTCAAGCCCCATATATATAAGATGGTGAGAAATGCTGGATTCTAGGTTCCTTCCTGTTCCTTTCAATCAGTGGTATGCTGGCGAATGTTTAAGTACTGGCTTTCTTAGTGTTGTTCTGACATGAATGTTGGTTAATGTTTTGGAGTAAGATGAAAGTGAAACAATGAAGACATCCATTGGAACTTCACTCAGCTGTTAATGATTTAAGCGACTTCTATGTTCAATCAAATAATAGTTTTCAAATACTGGACATCTACTAAATATTTTTGTGCTTTTCACAATGTAACAACTGAAGGCACAAAATAATTATATATATATATATATATATATATTTTGGTACCAGGGATTGAACTCAGGGGTACTCAACCACTAAGCCACATCCCCAGTCCTATTTTGTGTTTTATGTAGAGACAGGGTCTCATTGAGTTGCTTAGCGCCTCGCCGTTGCTGAGGCTGGCTTTGAACTCATGATTCTCCTGTCTCAGCTTCCCAAAGTGCTGGGATTACAGGCTTGCACCACTGTGCCCAGCTCAAATAATGTTAATTTTAATCTGCATTATTAATATTTGCTCTAACACTTTCTCATGTTTAGACAATTAACAAACAAGCCCTGGCTTATAGCATTTGCTAATTTCTGTGGTATAAATATTCCTAGCATGACTAATTTCATTGAACTTATAATTTTGATAAAGTCCAATATATGTATTTTTTCTTTAGTTGCTTGAACTTTTGGTGTTATAGCTAAGAAACCATTGCCTAATCCACAGTAAAGATTTACATTCACATTTTCTTTGAAGAATTGTGTAGTCTTAGGTTTTGTATACAGGTCTTTGATCCACTTTGAGTTAATTTTTGTATAAGGCATGAGGTAGCAGAAGTCCAACTTTATTCTTTTTGCATGTGGAAATTCAGTTGTGCCGGCGTCATTTGAAAGGCTATTCTTTCTTTATTGAATATGATTTAGCATAGTTTAATTGAAAAATTTCAATTCAAAACACTGGAAACAGAGAATTAAAGTATTTTATTTTTTGTAAAAAAATTATAAAGAGTAATTTGAGCAGCTCTTGCTTTTTTTGTATAACTTAAAACATGAAAAACCAGTTCTTCTATACTTGGAATATAGTCCTATTTCTTTCTAAGTTTGGGTGCACTTTCAATGTTATAAAGCATCTCCAAGAATTCGTTTAATGTGAAGTTTCTTGCTGGTGTTACTTTCTCTAGGACATTTTCATCTTTGTAGTCACCACCACTCTCAGTAAGTTTGACTTTACTAAGTTCTTATGACCGCATATCCAGTCTTTCAAAAGGAAGCAGTGTCAAAATTCCTATGCTTAACTATTTCTTCTATTGTTCCATTAACATTCACTTAAGTTTTACTTGGAGCTTTATCAACTTTGTTTCTTTGCTTCATTTGAATTTTTTCATAATATATGACATGTGGGCTATAATACTGGTAGAAAAGGAGGCACCACCACGATATATTTTTTGCTGTCTGTGCAAGACTGGAATACCAGATGTGCAGCAATTGATCACTGACAGACTGAAAGAAGCAGTGTGACTGGTCACTAATCCTGATGTGCATCTGCTATTTGCATAGTGATTTGTGGATTGAGGAGCTAGCAGCAATATTTGTACTTCAAGCAATTACTTTTTTTTTTAATATTTATTTTTTAGTTGTAGGTGGATAGAATATCTTTATTTTATTTTTTATGTGGTGCTGAGGATCGAACCCAGTGCCTCACGCATGCTAGGTAAGCACGCTACCACTGCGCCATAACCCGAGCCCCAAGCAATTACTTTTCGTTATACTGTGATATATGGCATTTGAATTGTATTGCTGGGGGACTGATGTTATTTACCTAAACTGTGGAAACTAAAATTCATGCATTTTGGAATTGTGCAAAGCAGGGCTGCTTACATCTATTACTTTTGTTTGTTTGTTTTTTTGCTACTGGAGATTGAACCCAGGGGAGCTTTACTACTAAGCTACCTCCCTAGTCCTTTTTATTTTTTATTTAGTTGTAGATGGACACAAATATCTTTGTTTTATTTATTCATTTTGATATGGTGCTGATGATCTAACCCAGTACCTCACGCATGCAAGGCAAGCGCTCTACCACTGAGCTACAAGCCCAGCCCTTTATTTTTATTTTGAAACAGGGTCTTGCTAAGTTGCTGAGGCTGTGATCCTTCTACCTCAGCCTCCTAAGTTGCTGCAGTTATAGGCATGTGCCATGGTGCTCGGCTATTGTTTTTAATACAATTTATTTAATTTTAAGTTTATATTATTTAACTTTTTTCAGATTTAACTTTTAAAAATAGCTGTATTTCTTGGCAACTTAGTAAGACCCTGTCTCAAGATAAAAAATAAAGAGTTGGGAATGTAGGTTAGTAGTAGAGCTCCTCCCCAAATTCAATCCCCACTATTGGGGGAAAAAAAAAAAAAAAGGAAGAGGAGGAGTGGAAGGAGGAGGAAGAAAGAGAAATGGCTGTGTTTAACAATCAGCTCATAAAGTTTCTTCTTCAAATTTAACAATCAGTTTTCATGAGTCTTCTTAAAATTTAGCAATCAGTTCTCATAAGTCAACATAAGCCAATCATTGTTTTTACCTTAAACATTTCTTGATTTTCTAAATCCTTTCTTCAGCCAAAGCACGTGTACTACATATAAATACATTCCAAACCATTAGTTTCGTGGTTCAGGAGGCTGAGGTAGAGGATCACAAGTTCAAAGCCAGCCTCAGCAACTTAGTGAGGCCCTGTCTCAAAAATACTAAAGGGCTAGGGATGTAGTTCAGTGGTTAAACACTGCTGGGTTCAATCCCTGGTACAAAAAAAGAAAAAAAGGAGAGAAAAAGAAAATAAAAGATTATAACAAAACAAAACAAACAAAACCCACTAGTTTTTCCCTACTCTCTATTCTATGGTGCCCATCTCATAGTTAGCACTCAGTGTTTGTAGAATTGAGGTGAATTCAGTCACATAAGAACACAAACAAGTCCACCTCCTTTGTTCATATGCACAACTGAAGAGTAGCACACCCAAATAACATAAACCTTACAAGTTATCAATCTATAATGGATGCTCACTACTTGGCTGGTCTACTCTGTACTACAAAATACTTTATTTAGTTTTCTGATTATGAGAGAATACATGGGAAGAGTAGGGAAAGATATAAAGAAAATGTTAACTGGATTTGTGAGAGGTGGGGAGAGAGGTGAGAAACAATGTTTAAGGTTAAAAAGATGAGAACAGGCAAGGGAAGATAATTAACTGAGAGCCTACTATGTGCCTGGAACTTTCTTGATAACCTTTACAATCTTGTACCATACTAATGAGAAAAACAAGACTCAAATTAAGGGATTTCCTCCAATCAAATAGCCTGAAATTGGTGGAGCTGTTATTGGAACTCAGACCTGCTCACTCCAAAGTGCAAACTCTTTCCACTCTGCTGTACTATCTCTGCACGGTGGGTAGCATGGAATAGACTAATCTGGATAACCTGAAGTAAAGCCCAGAGATTCAAATATCTAAGTAACAACTATCCTTATCTGTTCCAGGTCATATTTATATCACTAGAACCCAGGATTCCAGTCTCTTGTGCAAGGTCTTCCCATTATACCTCACATGCCATACTGCCTCATGTAATTCCTATGAAAAACATATCATACACATTCACCTGTATCAAGTGTATCCTAATACTTCCTTACTGGAACCAGAGGATGGCAGTGAGTTATCATGGACAGATGTTTATAACAATAATTATGCTTGTGGAAATACCTTCTTGTGTTGTCAGATTTGACTTAGAAGTGGCTCCATGGTCTGCCCCTCCCTAATGTTTGGTATACATTCCTACTCTGAGTGTGGGAGGATGTTTGGCAGTGAGGAAGTAATAAGGAAATTTGTAGTCAGACAGGCCCTGCTTGGAATCTTAGCTTTGCCATTCTGTCACTTTGGATAAGTAACCTCACCTCTGTTAACCTCGGTTTCCTAATCTGTCCACATGTTGAAACAACACTCATGATCTTTTTCCTCAAGCTTCTTCCCCTCTCTCTGCTCCCTGTCTCTCTGCTGGAGAGCACTGACAATCAAGTTGCTCAAGCTAGAAACCTAAATGTCGTCCTTAATTTCTCCCTCTTGTTCACATACCAATCCAATCACAAGTTTGATGATTTTATCTTCTGAAATTTCTGTTCTCTTTACTGTACCCTAATTCACTTTTGCCTGGACTATTCCAATAGACCCTTACAAGCGGCCTCCCTGCCTCTAAATTTTGGTCTTCCAATCTATTTCCTACACAGCAGTTACAGTGATCTTTTCTAAATTCAAATCTGTTAATAATATTGACCAGATTACAAGTTCTAATGGTTTCTTATAATCTATATGATAAAAATCCAAAGTCCCTGCCACAAATTATTGGGTCTTCCCTGTTGTGATCTCTGTCTTGGCTGTCATTACTCTCTAACTTTGTCTTCTCTGCCAAACTTGTTCTCTTGGTTCTTCAGACATATCATATGTTCTCTTGACTCCAGGCTATTGCACATTCTATTCCTGCTGCCTGGAACACTCTTTCCTTACCTACTCCTTTCCCTTCCCTCCACCCAATTCACCAAAGTCCTTATTGTTCTTCAGGTCTCTCCTTAGACATCATGTTCTTTAAGAAATCTTGCCTGACCCCCATGTTTGGGTTAGAAGCCTCTGTGTTCCTATAGTACACTATGCTTACCCCTTAAACTTACAATTGCTTATTTTCTCATTTGGCCTCCACCAGTAGTCTAAACTCTATAAGGGCAGGGATAGTACCTTGCTCACCACAGAACACACAGCCTAGTACATAAAAGCATTCGATAAATCTTTGACTGATGACTGAATTAATTAACTGTTCTGTGCTTTCATTGCCCAGATCTCTAACCTCTGTCCTCACACCCTAGCTTTCAGTATCTGCTTCTGGTCTCTTTTCTGGTTTGGGTGATCTTTTCTAGTTTCAGTGATCTGTTCTGTTTTTGTATCTTAGGTAAGTTCCAAGATTCTGAACTCTATACACTTGCTTATTGTTTGCATCCTCTACTGGTCCAATTGGGACGGTCCATTCTTTACTCCCAAGAAAACCAAGATATATATGCTAGTCCTATTTGCATAGAAATATTCCTATTATATTTATATAATATTATATTTATATTATATTATATTTATATTATATTCCTATTATAAATATTCCTAAATATACCACCACTCCTATTTGCCCAGAAATATTCAGATAACAAATAACAATAGCTAATATCTAATCAGCAGCTACTACATGTCAATTCCTTATGTACATATAGTACATTAGTACATTCTCATTTTACTAATGAGAAAAAAGGTCTTTCTGTTCATACTCAGTAGTTTCTCAGGATGTGAACCTATGTCTGCCTTGTTCCAAAGCTTTTCCACTATATATTTAAAAAATTTTTTTTTTAGTTGTCAATGGACCTTTATTTATTTTATATGTGGTGCTGAGAATCAAACCCAGTGGCTCACACATGCTAGGGAAGTGCTCTACCACTGAGCTACAACCCCAGCCCACCACTATATATTCTTGAGAGTGTTATATCTCTCATTGTATCAGGTTTGACTGAAAGATGGTTGTTGGTAGGGAAGAGAGACAGTGCTATGAATGAGGTGCAATTCTTTGGAAGGGGACTTTGGTAGTAACCAACAAAACTACATGAGCATTTTTTTTTTTTTTGACAAGCTACCCTACTTCTAAGATTTTACCCTAAAGATATACCTATAACAATAGAAAAACACATATGCACAAAATTATTCACTACAACCCTGTAATCACAAAATACTGGAAACAACTAAATACCCATACCTAAGAGAATGGTTGAATAATTATAGCAGTGATTCTCAAATATTTTGGTCTCAGATCCCCTTTATACTCATTAACGATGGAGGACTCCAAAGTTCTTTTTGTGGATTATATGTATTGATATTTATCATCTTAGAAACTGAAACTAAGAAAACATTTCAGACATTTATTAGTTTATTTAAGATAACAATAGCAAACCCATACTGTTAATATATAACTTCTTTTAATGAAAAGGAACTATATTTTCCAAAACAAAACAGTGAGAGAAGGATCATTGACATTTTGGTAAATCTCTTTATCTTATTTTTAATTAATTTTTTGTGGTGCTAGGGATTGAACCCAGCATGTGAGACAAGATATCTACAACTGAGCTATACTCCTGGCCTCCCAAATAACTTTAAAGTTAGAGAGATTTTATAGAAGACAGTTGAATTTTCATATCTGCTTCTGAATTCAATTTGTTGGAGTATGTTTGTTTTAGTTGAAGTATCTAGAAAAAAATCAGTCCTCGGATATATAATTGGAAAAGTGAGGAGTATTTTTTAAATGAATACAATATCTTTATCTATTTATTTTTATGTGGTGGTGAGGATTGAACCCAGTGCTTCACACATGTGAGGCAAATGCTCTACCACTGAGCTACACCCTAGCCCCAGGAGTAATTTTTAATAGTCATTTCAAATAGTGTGGATATTTTCTTTGATATTGCATCAAAACTTGACAAAGTAATTTCTTTTTAAAAAATTTTTTTTTTAGTTGTAGATGGACAGAATACCTTTATTTTATATAGTTTTTACGTGGTGCTAAGGATCAAACCCAGTGCCTCACACATGCTAGGCAAGTGCTCTACCACTGAGCCACAGCTCCAGACCCTCCTTCTTTTTTTTTTGAGGCAGATCTATGTTGCTCAGATCTCTCAAACAATTTTTCCATTTCAGCCTCCCAAGTAGCTACAGGTATGTGCCACCCTATCCAGTTACAGTGGTAATTTCTTTTTTTTAATAAGTTATCTTTATTTTTTTAATGTTATATTTTATACCTTTATTTTATTTGTTTATATTTATGTGGTGCTGAGGATCGAACCCAGTGCCTCATGCATGCTAGGCAAGCGCTCTACCACTGAGCTACAGCCCCAGCCCCTACAGTGGTAATTTCTTAAAGGTTAGTTGCAATATGGATTCTGAAACCATATCAGTAATTTTAAAAATTCTGTTACATTAAAATCAATTGGTCTATATTACATTTTAAAGGTATATTTTACTCATATATACTTTTGTAACATCATGCCTTGGTTATTTGAAAAAAGTGTTGGTGTTCAATGGGTCATGCAAATTTTCCAAATGTTGACACATTTTATTATACAATATTAAAAAAATCCTCCACAACATGTTAATATAACTACCTTCAGAAAATTTGAAAAACTGTAAAGTTCATGGTAGTAAATACAAGTTTCTCAAAATTTTAATATTTATTTGAAGTCTGAATTTTATTATGAGCAACAAACACTGTTAGTTGTTTTCCTTGATGTACCAGGTTCACTTTGGTCATTTCCTGAAAATGTCTGCCATATTCCCAGGTAAATAAGCATAGTTTGTCTGTTGTTCTTGAAAGTAAAAATAATGTTCAAGTAAAAGTGGGGAACATGTGTATTTTCTAGCTCTGTTCACTGAGACAGCCTGGAAGCAACTGCACCGGAGTAGCAGTGAGGACATTTAGCACTTGGATCTTTAAATACCATTCTCCATAAGAACTAGAGAGGAAAAGGAAAAAGGAAAAGAAGGAGGTAGGAGAATTTCATGAAAATTAAAGGGAGACCAGTAGAGGAAGGACCAGGTGGAGAGGAGGGGATGGAAAGGGGCGTGATATTGGCCAAAATTATATGGTTATATTGTGTGCCTACATAAATATGTACCAACAAATCCCACTATTATTTCAATTCTAATGCACCAATAAAAATATGAAAAGATTTAGAACATGATGAAAAATGCTAAAAGAACACAGAAGTCAACCAAATCTAAAACAATTCATGTAAGCAAACTCATGTAAACAACTCACTATAATAATAATGGTAGTAATGATTATACAATTGCTAGAATAAAAAAATTCATTTTGATGTAAATAAATATATTGAGAAATGAATAAATGGAGAACCAAAAAGATCTATACAGTAGAAAGATTAAAAAAATGAATGAGGAATGATAATGATAGAAATAAAAAATTATCATTTGGCAATCACTATAGCAATAATTATTCAAGTAAGAATCATCAATAAATGCTAAAGCTTGTAAGTAGTCTCAAATGATCTCCCCCACCCCAAGATATTTATTATGGAGTTAAAAATAGTTATTTTATGGTGGAGAAACCAGGCAGATTGCACTGTAATTAAGTGAACAAAGTTGCTATCACCACTGATGGGACATATAGGTATCACATGTGTCCTGGTATGACCTATTGAGAAGAACACATCAATTGTAGCATTCCTGTCAAAAATGCACACCCTGAATCTTATCATAAAGAAACAACCTCAGTGGGCTGGGATTGTAGCTCAGCGGTAAAGCGCTTGCCTCGCATGCGTGAGGCCCTGGGTTCGATCCTCAGCACCGCATACAAAGCAATGAAATAAAGACATTGTGTTCATCAACAACTAAAAAAATATTAAAAAAAAAAAAAAAAAAGAAACAACCTCAGCTGGGCGCGGTGGCGCAAGCCTGTAATCCCAGCATTTAGGGAGGCTGAGACAGGAAAATCACGAGTTCAAAGCCAGCCTCAGCAACGGCGAGGCGCTAAGCAACTCAGTGAGACCCTGTCTCCACATAAAACACAAAATAGGGCTGGGGATGTGACTCAGTGGTCGAGTGCCCCGAGTTCAATTCCTGGTACCCAAAAAAGAAAAAGAAAAAAAAAAGAAACAACCTCAAATTGGGAGAAATTCTACAAATATATGAACTATACTCTAAAAAAAGTCAAGGTCATGAAAAACAAAGACTGAGAAACTGTTCCAGATTAATGAAAATTAAAGAAACTTGACAACTAATTATAATATGGAATCATGCACTGGATTCTAGACCAGAACAAAAAAATATTGTTTTCTTTTCTATAAAAAATATTAGTATAACTGGCAGAATCAGAATAAGGTTGTAGATTATATCATAGTACTGTATCAGTGTTAAGTTTCTAATTTTGATAATTATACTGTGATTTTTGTACTCTGAGGAAATTGAAAAATATTTAGGGATAAATGAATCAAAAAATAATTATAGGGCTGGGGCTGTTGCTCAGTGGTAGAGCATGTGCCTTGCACATGTGAGTCACTGGGTTCAATCCTCAGCACCACATAAAAATAAATAAAGATATTATGTCCATCTATAACTAAAAAAAAATTTAAAAAATAATTACAAGAGCTTCTAGATATTTCTTTCTAGATAAAAGAAAACTGAGTAAGCATCAGAGATTGATAAAGCAAATGTGGTTAGATATGGGCAAAAGGTATGTAAATTTTTGGCACCATTTTTCCAACTTTTATTTAAATCTGAAATTATTTCAAAATAAAAGTAAAAAAGAAATCCCATATGGGGCTGGGATTGTGGCTCAGCGGTAGAGCGCGTGCCTCACATGCGTGAGGCCCTGGGTTCGATCCTCAGCACCACATACCGAGCAATAAAATAAAGACATTGTGTCCATCTACAAAAAAAAAAATTAAAAAAAAAAAAAAAAGAAATCCCATAAATATGTAACATTTTGGGCTATTTCCTTCTAAATATTATAATTATATATTTTGTAAATATATAAAAACATAATTGGGTTCATACAGTAGTCTTTTTACTTAACACTGTTTTTATTACTTTGATATTAAATCATGAACAGATTTTGTTATTACTTAAAATTCCTTAAAATAAATTGTTAATGGATACATAATATTTCTTCATGTGGAGGTATTGTAATTTAGTTTATTTAGGCTTATTTATGTTTTTCCTCATATTCATGTTATGAACCTACAGTAAAACATAAAATACACATCTTTTTTCGTATACTTTTGTTCACATATTTGATTACTTCATGCTTGAGTCCTAGAACAGGAATTGCTTTATTATTATTATTATTATTATTATTTTAAGAACTAAAGTGACCTAACAAGCTCCTAAAGTTCAAGTTCTTTTTTTTTTTTTTTTTTGGTACTGGGGATTGAACTCAGGGGTACTCGACCACTGAGCCACATCCCCAGCCCTATTTTGTGTTTTTTTATGTAGAGACAGGGTCTCACTGAGTTGCTTATCCCCTCGTTGCTGAGGCTGGCTTTGAACTCGCGATTCTCCTGTCTCAGCCTCCCTAAGTGCTGGGATTACAGGCTTGAGCCACTGCGCCCGGCTTCAAGTTCTTTTTTAAGTTTGTGGTGCTTTACTAACTTCTGGCCTGTTCTAGGGTGCATCTGTTTGGTAACAGACTATAAATTCTGGGTTTAATTCTGGATAGCGGTTGGTGCTGCAGAAGGGTGCAGGAGATATCATAGCTGGTGGCAGCATGCTGGGCTCAGTTCTGAGCTATACCTGTAGAAGGGGACTCTTATTTTTGGTAGGTCCTGAAAGTTAAGGTGAAATGCCTAAAATAATCACTGAGCAGGTGGGATTCAGCTAGCTAGCTCAAGGAGGTTCAATTCAGTATAACAGTACCCCACAGTGGTAGGGGAGACATAAATGGCAACAGATATTAACACTGTAGTTATGACTAGTTACAAATTGGGTAGAGATTTTGTGCTTCCCTTTAAACAAACTTTTATATATTAAATACTCTTGTATATAAATATAATATTCATTGATTCCTCTTTCTTCTCTTCCTTTAGTTCATCTATAATTTATTTAGCATATACCCTAGACCAAAGTGAATAGCAGAATTGGAGAGGAGAGAAATTTAAAAAGAAAGTAGAACTTATTAGGCTTCATGACCTATTGTCCAGGAGTAAAACATGGGAGGAAAGGATGACTCATAGATTTTTAAATTGGGCAACTGGGAGTGTGATGGTGCCATTCACCAAGCCAGGAAACGGATATCTTTTTGGCCTAGATTTTATTTTATTTTGAGATGGGGTCTTGTTACATTGCCTACACTGGCCTGAAACTCCTGGGGTTCAGTGATCCTCCTGCCTCAGCCTTCAGAGTAGCTAAGATCACAGATGAGCACGGCCATGTCTGGTTTGACCTGAATTTGAAGAACACATTCTCAAGAGCAAAGAAAATTTTGCTAAGGGTGACTTTAAACTCACTTGAAAAAAAACATTCTTAGAATACTGGCTTTCTAAAGGATGTTTATGGTATAAAAATGTAAGTGAGGAGGTAGACCAACCCGCATGGGAATAAAGAGATATTTTAGAGTCACTGAATAATAATGAATAATAATGCAAAACTGAGAGTAGGATAATCAAATCAACTGACAGCAGGCTAACGTAGATTAATATGAAAGAGATTTATGATAGAAGGAAAGCAGAGGAGAAATATTTCAGGTGCAGAGAGCAAACTGGGTAGGAAGAGCCACCAATAATGGACTGAAATTGTAGTAGAACAAAAGGATTTTAAGTAAACTACTATGATCACAGAGGTGGTGGTAATGGTAAAGGCAGCCTTGATCAGCAACAGAATTTGAACAGAAGGGGAGAAAGCATGAAGCAAGAGGAAACTAGTCCTGGGAACAAATGAATCATTTCATGTAGTAGCTACACCCTGGGTAGCATGATTGATTCATAAACAAATGCAGATTTCTGCAGTGGTTGTGATCTAGGTTTGGAAAGCACAGCGCTTATGTTAGGTTGCCAAACTGATCTAAATTAAAGGGCCCCTTTCCTTAGCTTGAAAAATTTTTAGCAACAGTAACTTACCCTTACAGCATTTTTTTAAAAACTTTTTTTTTTAAGTTGTAGATGGACACAGTACCTTTATTTTATTTGTTTTTATGTGGTGCTGGGGACTGAACCTAGTGCCTCACACGTACTATGCAAGCGCTCCACCACTGAGCCACCACCCCAACTCCCTTTATAGCATTTTACTAATATTGCTAAGAGGACTGTTAGGGTATCAAATAGGGGACGAGAAAAATATCAGGTCTACTTCCAGCTTTTCCTTAAGTTGGATGTACTTCACATGTAAAATGGTGGTAGCATAGTTACTAATTCATGAAGTTGTTATGAGGATAAATCAGTTTCCTTCTAAGTCTCAGGTTCTCTTGTTATAAAAAGGGGATAGTGATTTTTTTATAATGTGACTCAAAGGTATGTGGCAAAGGACTGTACAGGAACAGTTTTCATTGATGAGATGAGAACTGCTAGGTTATATTTTCTCTGGGTGGCTGCTCAATTATTATTTGAACATTTCCTGGAAACTTATGTACTTTTTTCATTGTAATTTGTTATTATTAGGCCATAACCTAAGGTAAGACTGCCTAATTATATTTTTATACATAAAAATATACTGGTTCTATGTTGATATCTGCTTTGCAACAGAAAGTCAAAGGATCTAGTGCATTAGGCTCTAGTCTTCAGTGGAGGGATGTTACATAAATCTGTTACTGAAATTCCACTCAGACCAGGGATGATGAATGATGCAGCCATCTTTTTATAGGAACACACACAAACACACACAAAGATAAAAACAAACAAAAATTCTGGCTGGGCACAATCTCAGGGCTAAAAAAGACTGAGAGGGTTCTGGAATCAACAAAAATCGGAACTAACATTTATTGAGTACCTTCTGTAAGGCCAGTTCCTCCATCTTCAATCTTCACAAGTAGCAAGACAGGCAGGAGAAAACTGAGGCTCAAAATGTTATATAACTTGCCAGGATCCTAAAGCTATACACGGTGGAACTGGATTGGTAGTATCAGGATCTGTCTGACAGGAAAGTTCCAGCTCATTCTATCATACCACACTGTGAGAAAAAAAACAAAAAACCAAAAAATCCAAAAAAACTCTTATTGGAAAATCTGGAGGGCAGAGGATTTGGAGAATTTCTTTCCCTATTTTCCTTCTGACAGTCTTTTGTTTCTTTTGTTTTTGGTTCTGACGTTTGCACCTTAGAGACTGAGTGGGATCAAACACAGGGCATCTGTAAACAATGATTTTATAGTCCCGGCTAATACGTACCAGGATTTCCTTCAGAGCCTTACCTAGGATTTGGCAGGGATGGCAGGTGGAGGTGGGAGAGTAGAGGTGAGGTTGGGGGAGGGGGACTAGTAAAAGGATGATTCTTTTCTTACCTTTAAGTTGCTTATGAATTTCAGGACAACCCGTTGGCTATTCTCTTCTCTTGTTCACCATATTTTTTCCCCTATTTTTGGGGGTGGGCTGGGGGTGGGGCGACTAGGGGTTAAGAGTTTGGTGTCT